>QVRM01006576.1:0-43050 GCA_003439945.1 Dermanyssus gallinae | reverse complement strand
GGGTAAAATATAGTTATTAGGGCATTGGTTTTAGCGTGAATACTACTGTGAGCTTGGTACTAAAAAAGCCGACTTTAAACATAAAGTTTTGAGGAAACACGTACATCTTCTGTCCAAAAGATAGGGAAGATTATAGGTGGCACCGGCTCTGTTTTCAACGGTATTAGCCTTAAATTAACTTGCATTCGCCATCTCATGTCAACTGTCAAACCAGATCCCAAAAGACAATTCTCGATTAATAAGCGTAAATGCTTTATATTAGACATATTTGAGGTACGGTTACTACATAATTTGATGGTTGTTTCAATGATGCATAAACGCAGCCTATGTTACAACATCTAAACAATATATTAAGCTATTCTTCTTATACATACATGATCATACAGATCTTTTGTCGAAGTTTACTTACGACTATAATATGAGGAGACTTTCGCAAGCTTTGTTTTGTTTTGCACTCAACTACGGTACATCATATTTACAGCGTACTGAATTGTTATATCGACACTGGCAGCAGTGTAGAAGTTCGCGTCCTGTCAAAGGATGAGCAGCGCTAACGAATTGATTAAAAACACGCTTAGTGCATTTTCTTTAGTTAAATGTTATGTGACGGTACAACTGATAGCTTAGGGTTATACGAGTATGTTACTATTTTACAGGGGGGCAGGAACAAAAATGCATATAACACTTTTTGGTCTGGGTAGTGTGAAACTTTTAAACCTACTAATAACCTGGTGATTATTTAACCTTCATTACCGGGATATTTGTGGTATTAGGGTTAAATGTGGAATACAACATCTGACGAATGTCATTCTGCCTCATGCAGGTAGTAGCCTAGATGGCGTTGATATATTTAGTGGTCTATTTCGGCATTAAATTTACGAGTACGGTCTTCAGTGGAATTAATTTGAGAGTATCCCCCTGTAGACGCGGTCTTTTACAAAACCCATAGAAAAAGGTACAAGGAAAATAAATCCGGGGATCTTGCGGCCAGTCAATATCTCAATATGAGGTGATACACGGTCCGAAAATTTTGTGCAGAACAACTCGTTTGTTGTGCCCGCCGTGACTTGAGAATGCATTCTGCTAAGCCCACATATTGACCACATTCAATCCGTCTAAATACGGCCCCATAAAGTTCTTTATTATGTACCAGTACCTCTCGCTGTTGGTGGTTACAGTTCTCTCCGTGTTCGTTTCAGAGAAGTAAAAACCGATACCACTACCTCTCCTAAATTCGTACCAAACACCGAAGCCCACAATGCAAAAGTTTAAAGGGTCAATTTTTGTTCGTATTTGGTGCGCATTCTTCTGGCTACTGCAGTCAATGAAGAGCCATTTCCATTTAAGGTATTTTTACAAAAAAACACAAGTTGCTTGATACTGTATTGCTCCACATAAATAGTCTTGCAGTTATAAAACATATGACGCGGGAATAAAAAAACCAGCGGCCCGCTGCCCGCCAAGTAGGTTCCGCGAAAAGATGAGTCTGCCAAATACACTTAGTAACTCAAACACATTAGTAGGCTAATAATATAGCAGCATTAGTAATTTTATTAATTTTTCTGCATATACAGACGCAGACAAGACGAAAGCATATATTACCATCACATGCGGGAATAAAACGTAACACTAACGTATGGAATATGAAAACAAGGTATGAACAAAAGAGATTAAGTAAAAGCTTTCAAAAGGTGACGAACTTACAGCATGGACGTCAACATAGAAGTGGTGCTTGTTCTCATCAGGGTGTAAACCGCTGACGTTGGCATGCAAGAGCAGGATCTCCATGAAGGAAGTGAGGCAGGCTAAGTACAAGCGGTAACGCGTACACCGTCATGGAAGCTATTGTCATTGTAGACTGTCTTGCGTCGAACGTCCCCTTACATGTGTCGGTGTTGGGCAAAGACACCTATAGGAGCAAAAAGAGTTACACGCCTTGAAGTAGGTGGTAATTTCTGACAGAAGAGATTCTTTCCAAACAAGTCTGCATATTGTTCGATAGACTGCTTTCAAAAGTACCTGTTTGGAATGTCGAATAAACTCACAAGCTGAAGTGCACACCTTGTAAATCACATAAACAACAAAACCGTTCATTGGACGCGTTCTGCTAACTTACCAAAAGGTACCGCTACAATTGTGTCGTTAGTGGAATGATATTCGATCATGCTCGTCTAAGGTGGATCAATCTAGTTTGCGGAAAGAGATTTCATGGATACATGAGGTGGCTTTTCTGTGTGAAAAAAACCTACTTATCGAGCTCGGGGTCGCCGGTTTCATTAAAGAGGTCGCTGCCTCCTTGGAAACGGGGCGATCAGGTTCACCATTAGCAACGTATTGCTTCTGTAGGTGCAGAGGCCACGGCTTAGCAAGATGGGGTCGAAAATCTTTACACTTTCGGTGGATCCTCAAAGGCTGGAAACAGCTCGCCATCTGCAATATGAATAGTGCCAATATAACATTAGTAGCTGGCATCTAAGTTCAAACTTGATCTTTCACATGATCGATACTATATTCGCGAAGGTGCACAGCCCGCTATATTGTACGTAAGTTATTCTATGCTTATATACATATATATACGTATACATAGATACGGTATATGTAGATATACCTGGCAATAATCTGCATGCCCTCCAGATTTATGCCGAACACTTATGCCAGCGGTATGGCGTTATCAAAGCTAACAAACCGATCACGTTGGGCGCGTTGAAGCAGGTGCTGCAACGAACATTGGGAAAACCACTCAAGACAAGAAACTTCATTTACATATTTTGCGTACATAGTGCATTTCACACGGCGAATTGAGGGGTAATAATGGTGGCTCATTAAAAATCGAGCATAGCGGTATCTGCAAATTAATTTGACGTACGATAGGATATAAAGACAAAGTAACGGCTCGAGTGCCATAGGGCTCTATTCTGCGCCCGATTCTCTAAAGCGTAGCATAGAATAGCACTATCGAATACCATTAAACGACTTGCCAGAGGGGTAAGGACCCTGGCTCACACTGACGGTCTAGTCCTCTTGTCTGGCTGGAAGAAGCCCTTGAAGAGGCGGTCAATACGGCCAAAGGCGCACTAATTCATCTCACTTCAGGGAATATCTCACCAGCACTACTTCACTGGTAACCGAAAGAGGACAAGAAGAAACTTATTCGCCGTGATTGGCCGTTCGGTTGAAATCAAACACTATGCAAAAATATTGGATATGCTTCACGGGGTCGGTTCACCTCCGTCAATCCGTAAACCGAACGACCAAGTGTTCGCCCGTGAAGTAAAGTGCCTCCGTTTTTTGTGGCACCAGTTAGGAGGTGATGTAAGCTCTGTATGCGGGTCATGACATACTGTCTACTCGGTGACCAAATAAAGCATCTTGGACTGTGACGCCTTACAGTAGCGGAGCAGATGATCGGGGCTTCCGCATCGGTGGCAGATGCGTGCGACAGGCTCCGCCGCCATTGCAGGTATTCACCTCGTGACCCGAGTGTTGGCACCGGAAGCAAGTCGGCAGCCGGACCCATGCGTCCAGCCTGCAGACCCGCCCGCCGATGTTATCGCTCGGAGGTTGCGGAGAAGACGTGCAATCGAGGGTGTGCTGCGAACTTGCATGTACCACTTCGACGCTCGTCCGGGCCTAGGCTCTGAGTTGTTTACATCTACAGCAAGCTCCGTTGGTAAGGGTGTTCTGCCGATGCGGCTTTTGCTGGTCGCTTCTCCAGTTCCTGTTGAAGCTTGTTGCATTCTTCCGTAAGAGCCGCTATAGTATGCTCGTACATAAGTTGAGATTCCCTTCTCTCCTTGTCAATGGCGTCCCAAGCCATCTTGATCGCTCTATCGCCCACGGCAACCTTTGAGATATGTCTTTAAGTTCAACCTGTTTTGCGCTTTGCAGAGCTCCACGATCTACGCCATGACCTCCAGGACGTCTTTGAGGTGTCGGTCATCATCAGTTTCTGCGCGCCAAGGGCCCTTCGAAGCCTTTTGTTCAGGGGAGGAGGGGTGAGGGGGTGATCTTCTTAATCAAACTCGCTCTACAGCAGACCTGACAGCTAGCTGCCACGTTGCATTGTTACACGCCTCCTGAGGGTGCTGTCCGGCACACCAGCCCGCCCGTGGCCCTGCAGGCCAAAAGGGGTTGCGGATACGAGAACCTCGCAGGTCTACTCCCGGATGCAAACAACAACCTGCAGAGGTCCTACGAGTACCTCATCGTCTCTATGAAATACCAGCGCGATACCAGCGATTGATCCTCAATAGAGAGTGAAAGTATGCTTAAGTCGTGGTGGAAATATTTGCAGCTGGTTTCCATTGTTGCAACTGCTGATTGTATTACGGACATCTTCCTAATAAGATTTCTGCTAAAGACTTTAACTTTCTGAGGTCGGCACAGACGTTATGGGACCGGACCCATGATGCCATAGTAAGACACTAACATGGTTTACAAGAGCGTTGCCAGGCAATATCAATTCAAGAACAAGATAACTGTACATTCAAGAACAGAGTAATCGTACTTAAAGTGCGATGCCTGTTCCAGTGCAAAGCAGCTCAGAGTATAACGAGCATATAAATGAACATAACGGATTGAAGTGGGCAATTGTACTCCCCAACAAACTGCCTGGCTCTACGCGAGGATTACACCCGCGATACGCGTGAGGCAAATCGGCAAGAACTTTTTCAATGACTAAACCGGAGGCCATTGCGACATTAATTGGTAGTCTTGCTAATCTGGATTTTTTCCTGACGTCCCGCTGCGTCTTTTTGTAAGCAGATAAGTGGGTGAGCTCCAGGACACATTTCTCGAGCGCAGGCCGGGTTTTTCTTAATGTATTTCAAGTAGGGTTTCGGTATACCCCTTCGTTCCAGCACATTTTGTTCATGTTTACTTAAACACTTAACAGAAGGTTTTGTGACGTAATACCCCCTAGGAAGGACGCAAACTCATTTTATTGACTTAATTTTGTTTTTTAATTCAATATTAATAAAAATCCACATAGGGATTTGCATTGTATTGTTATTTTGCGGATAGTATTTTTAGAGAAACCTAATATTTGATTAAAACGGTGGCTGCGGCATCATTAGTGTGTTGTTTTTGGCCAAAAACTCGCGCACAAGCAACGATGTGTGAGCAGGGGCGTTATCGTGGTGCAAAAGCCATTTTTGTTCTTCCACAAATCCGGGCGTTTCTGGCGGATTGCTTCGCGCAAATTGCGCATAACTTGCAGGTAATATTCCTTATTGACCGTTCTACCCTGTGGCAAGAACTCATGATGCACCACGCCCCTGCAATCGAAGAAAACTGTCAGCAAAACTTTCACATTCGACCGAACTTGGCGCGCTTTTTTCGGTCTTGGTTCGTGCGGCAGCTTCCATTGAGATGATTGAGCTTTGGTTTCCACGTCATAACCATAAACCCAGGATTCGTCACCAGTTATGACCCTCTGGAGCAAATTTGGGTCGTCGCGGACAGAGTCCAACATCTCATTAGCAATGTTCATGCGATGCTGTTTTTGGTCGCAATTGAGCAATTTTGGTACGATTTCGCGGCGACCCGTCTCATGCCCAAATCACTGATAAAAATCGAATGGCACGAGCCAATCAATATGTTTAGGTCCTCAGCAACTTCTCTAACGGTGATTCGACGATTGGCCAATACCATTTTCTCCACTTCATTAATTTTTCGTCTGTTGTTGAAGTGCTCGGGGCGTCCGGCACGCTCTTCGTCGTTCACATCTTCTCGGCCTTCTGAGAACATTTTGTACCACCGATAAACGTTGCTTCGAATATATATATATATAAAGTAGTATCTATATATATTATATAATATATATATATATAGATATATTAGATATATATATATAATATATATATATAGATATAATATATAGAAACAGTAAGGGTTCATGGCAAGCAAACGAAGAGTGTATAAGATACAGCACTGGCTGTTTGGTACGTATTTGATATGTAGAAAATTTACCTGTACCCTCTATTGCGGCACATCCATCTTCGTATTGAATCAATATCCCTGGAAAGTAAAACCATATGAACAACAAATCTGTATTTGAATTAGCAATATTCTTATTTCTACTGTTTATTTATAGCAGCCGGAAAAGCGATTTTAATTTTATAACAAACATCATATAATGTATGGTACCCACAAACAGTTGCGATCTAACCCAGAATGCGTCCACAAAATCAAACTTAAAACGTGCATTTTGTTCTTTAATGAAATGGTATTTATTGTCGACGCCATACATTAATCGTATCAATAAGCGTCTCTGTTTTTCCTCGTGTATACTTTTAACGCCATGTAGTGTATTTGTGTTAATTGACTTACAAGACGTTAATTCCTAGTGTTAATAACTGCTTACGTTGCATGGTCGATGGAGACGATTTGGTTGACTCTTTTGGTGTCGGTATACACCTGCAGATGCAGTTTTCGACTATGATTCTCATGTGCAAAAAATCCGGGCGCAATGCGTACGCCACCGCGTCGCTGTATTTCTGCGTCGTGATAGCTGTTGCGATGAGGCAGAAAACAAATAGAAAGCTCTTTTGCTATGTTAAAAAGAGTTTGTCCTGGCAAGTCAAATTAATCACATTTTATTACTCGACGTATTGGTTTACTTTTAGACGTTATATAAAAATATTTAGAAGGGAACGAGAGTAAACGCAGATTGCAAGGCACTAAATATGGCCCTGTCGCGGTTATTAGCCATTTTAGCGCCATGTCGCGGCTGTCACCTCAATACCCAGCAATCGAAGCTTTGTCGACAAATTATAATTGCTTGTTATACCGAAGGGGCATCTCTACGGATATACGTGCAGCATAAGCTTTGTTTCTCTTGTTAAGCTCAGAGCAAAAATTCGCTCCCTGCGATTCTAAAGGGATACCTTGAAGTAGACTTTAGACCTACTTTTGGACATTGAAGAAGAAGTAGACAAGGATTGTCAGCTCTGCAGACTTCCGGCAAAATGCAGGAAAGCGGCCTACCGCAATCGTTCAAACGGCGGTTAAAATAGCCACTTTGAACATAAACATAACACCAGCGATAAAATTGCCGCGTACTTTAGATTGAATTAGATAATATTGCAAAACATAGCTAGCAAACGTTTACAATTAACGATGGTCGGAGCGTCTAGCTGTCATCTGGATAGGGCAGTAAAGAACACAACGAATATCCCACAACCTATACCAAAACTGCCGACGGAGCCTCTTAATATCAGCCTATTTACTAATAATGGAGCTGAAGAAGGCAGCCCAGGCTGGGCGGGATCCGCTTACGATGATGCCTAATCTGAGACCCATCATTCACGCGGAGGGGCCTTGCCTGATATAAATAAATAACCTCAAGCTCTCAGAGAAATTAGGTCTTTTACTTGCGTCAGGCAAACAGATCGCTTCATTCAGGCCGAGCTTTTCTAGGCATACTTTCTTTTATATTAGATTCCAAACCATATGTTTCGCATCTTCTCCAAGTCAGAGTAGCAGTCGTTCAGGTTCCATACCGGTGTTCTAGTCAGATCCCTCTGGTAACGATTACCGACCCTGGCTGCTTTCGCTGATGGCATTCGCCCCTGTAGTCCTCCAGTTGTAAAAAAAAATCACATCACCACCATTTTCAGCGTTGTCCGTTGAGGACACTCCTCCCCGTGCCTCAGTCAAACTCACCGATGGGACATTGCTATGAAGACAAGGTTTTTACTCTCTCAAAACGCTTTTGTTTCGGGACATTGCCGCAGTTTTACGGGGAAAAAATCCCCCAGCTCCAGAAAGCCTGCCACTAGTAACTTTTATAAAACATTGTTGCGGTCCAGTGAACTTCTCAGTAAGCTTCGACCTAATCGGACCTTGTCATATCCGAGATTTCGTCGTCCCAAACCATAAGAAGAAGTCGTCGCAAAGATTGCGAATACGGCCCGATCTGTAGTCATTTAGCAATCTGCTTTTGCCGTCATGTACCCACCACTTTGCGTCGGTACTCTTCTAGTACGTAGATGTAGCATGCCATAGAAAACACTTACTACCTTTTTGTTATCAATATTTATTATAAAGACAGTATCCCGTTTGCTACAGGAATTCAATAAGGCAAACCCTCAGGTCCCCCTTTGCTCTATCTTGGATTAAAGAAGCTAATGGATTTACTTAAGTCCGCTCTGAATATATAGTACTTATAGAACCCAGAGCAGGTAGTGTGGGACTCGATGCCGGTGTTGTTGACATAATACCCACTAAAAAACCTCTCACCTAAATGGCCTCAGGAAGAGGCGAGGAGCTGAAACCATTCTTTAATATTACTTCAACATTATTTGACTATGTAATACTGGGCGATATGTATGTAATACTTAAAGTATTAGGTCGTTTAGTTGCACATCGATTTTTGACGAAGAAGAGTGTCTTGCCCGTGGGCAATGAACCAATTACCGATGCACCGTTTCCTCGTTTAGTTTCAACCGATATCTTTTGTAGCAAAAACTGTCATGCTCTTCTAATGTCGGTAGACGCAGCGACTCTGGATCCCGGCTCCGCCAGCAAGCTCCTGGCGATGTTTCCCATTTGGCCAAACGTCTTGAAGGCAATTAGGTGAACGATAAAGTTTTGCTCCAGTTCACGATATTTTGCCAACTTGCAGTCTTCAGCAAGGCGAGCGGCTGCTCCGACCTCCCGGTTGATATGGCGAGCATACGAAGCAGCCAACGTGCAAGACAGGGTGGCGTTATACACCTCCGTTCCGGAACATACTGAAACTGGAGTCAGGCCGTTCGGACGCAGTTGGCTAACAGACCGACCAGGTCTTTAACTGCAAGTGTGTGGCTGACTGAATTGCCTGGTGTATTACGTCGCTCAAAGCAAACTGCCTTGAGAAGCTACCGGCGCTCCTCTTGCAGACGGAAGCATGCTCACCCGTAGAAGACAACGGTAGGTCACATCTTGCACAGTTATGTGCAAATCAAACTCATTTCCCAAACGCAGGCCCGAGGTAGACAGAAGTGGCAGTTTGCGAAGCCATGTGAATTCCCATTCTCTTTGCGAGCCTTTGGAGCAAAAGTTGTAATCGCGACGTTTGTCTAAGCTAAACATTTGTGATATCCTGAGGGGTACTTTGCAAGGTTCCGTTAAACGATTAAAGCAAATCCGGTTCAGCAGCATGTGGACAACGCAAGAGCTACAACAGCCTCCAAATTAAAAAAGTCACGCAAAGCAGGTAGAAGGCTGAGTAAGCGTCCAAGACCCTTTTTTTATTAGAGATAGGCCAGCAGAGTCGTTGAGAAGCTCAAATTTGTGATAAAAAATCACCCTGGCAGCTGGCAAAAGATTGCGCACTCTTTGAAGCACGGAGCCGCAACGAGAACTAAAACTTGATTCTATGCCGCCTTCTACCAGGGAACCTAAAGGTGATAGCCGAATATATACAACGCGTTATGTGTATTCGCAAAGTAAGCGTCTTATAACTGAAGCCACGCAAATTAAAAGCGCCAAGGTCGTCCTCTTCCTCGGACAACGTCATATTCAGAGCTCTCTCCGGTTGTCGCGTCGTAGCTAAAATTTAGACTAAACTCGTAGGTTCTGTATTGTGGCAGATGCACAAGAATTTCATAATGAAAAGCTGTAGGCTATGGCCGAGCGTTCACCCTTCGTGTCAGGGCTCACAGGGATATTTTTCTGCTCCGCCTATCTCTGTCTGCCTCAAGAATAATCTCCTGGGGGAGACCAACCTGACGGACGAGCAGCTTCACATCAGATCAACGACCTTTCGACAGCTGTTTTGGACAACCTCTAAACTTGAAGCCAACACCCAGCAGCAAGCGTTAAAACCCGGTACCCATAAAAAATGGAGTCCCGGACGTTGTGGTCATCGCCGGGCTGACCGACGTATCATCGAGGCACAAATCTACTGATTTGCCTCCCTCTCTCGCTTTCTGATGATGCCTTAACTTAGTATCAATTAACCTTCAAGCCTCTCCCCCCCCCCCCCTCTGATGGCGCTCGTCCTCGGTCCGGCGGCACAAAATCCAGCGTTTTCGAAACAATAGTTTACAAAGGCATATAAGATATATTTGTAGACACTTATTCATACTTAGTCATAATAAAATAAGATATAGATAAGAGCAGCTTACCCGGTGAATAAATACTCGTTGACAGTAAGTTTCAAAAAGAGACTTTTCTTATTGACTACCTCATAGTAGTACATGCCGTTGAAATCCGATGTTGTGATCGTATCATTCAGGCTGCCGTTTGACATACTGGGCTCGAAAAGTAGCGTCCGCATTTCGTAATAGTCAAGGGTATCTCCTTTATAAGATTTTTTTTTCTTGTCGGATATGATCCTGATGACAAAGTCAACGTTAATGGAAATTTCGTTAATTTCAAATACAAAAGACGACCGTAATAATTATGAATGAAAACTAAATAACTAAAGATAACAGTGAGTCCATAGTAAAAGTGATTCCACATTCATGTCGCGACAGCTTTATCATTGTCGGCATTACTCTGCGAGCGTCCAAACATCGTCCTCATGAGCTATACCGTCGGAAGGAATTAACGCCCTGACCGGCACATTTCCGACTAATCACAATGGGACGATCGGTGAAACGTATGAGATTTACGATTAAAGCAATGTCTCATTAAACCATTTTATCAACAAGATTGAGATTTTGTGATCAGAGCTTGATCATGCTCGCACGCTCTTTATTACTTTCGCCTCTACCCAGGGTGGACTAGAAGAAAAACAATAAGATGTGGTGCGTGCTTTAGGGAACCAGTGCATTAGACATGATTGTCATCTACAGGGGTGTGGCCGGTTCAATCCCCATTTTGATCAATTTTTTGGAGCTGCCACAATTACACCCTAGATACTTTAACATGTCCGCTTATGCTGCCGCTCTAAGCGCCTTTATATAAACTGGTGGCATGTGCACTTTGTAGGTCAAGCGAATAATAAAATTCAGTCATGTATTGCGACTAAAAGGAAAAAACTCTTAACGACTCGGGGAAAACAGATCAGGGACTTTGAGTAACGGATTTTATGTGGGATACTCTCCCACACGACGTGCGGTCTGAATGCAAGAGATCATGCTAGATACTAAACCACCACTGATCTTGAAGCCGAAAGTAGCTACTTGAAGAAGGTCAAGCGAATCAATGGATATGATTTTATAAATACTATATATATATATCAGATCATAGTAACGGCTTGTGATGAGGTTGCGCTTTGATACGTAGTTTAACTATTTGTCATATTTTCTGCCGTGCAATCTTCAATGGGAACACAGTTAGTACTATGCCCGAAAACGTCGAAAAGACATTCACAACAACCCAGCTCTGTTCGAGTCAATTCTTAGTCTGGAAAACTGCAGTTACTGAGGCTAACCGAGAAGCACTCGAGTGCCTCTAAATTGAACAGAAATAACCGGATATTAAATTGTTGTGCTAACAATTTGTTTTGCAAAGCCGTAAAAGTTTGTTCACACACATTTTATTCAAAATTGGATTAAGTCCTAATTGCGTTGCTAATGTGGGAACGATTAACATCATCATGATCATGCATCATCATCACGTTCTCATTACTGGAAATTTATATACCTAGGCTTGCTCTGGCAAAGGTCTAAAGCAGCCGGGCGACAATAACCACGTCCAACAAATACAACCAGCAAGGCCGGGGCTCGAATTTGCGATTTGTTAATCAAGGTTGCCATGACAACGCTCCGTTTTGAATGGTGCGTAAACCGCTGAAGCCACCGGCGCTACAAAATTATACGATTACGTATTCTGACAGGACACTAACCTGAACACATAAGGACCGAGTTCAGTCACGGCAGCACGTTGCACACTTCTTTTGACTACAAAATCCTCATAATTAGTGAGATTAAAAATATAGATTGATCTGTAGGAATTTATCGGAGAATTGAAGAATATCCTGTCCAGTTTAGAATTTTCCACAAGAGGTCCAGGGCGTCCCCGTTGTATATCAATCAGAGTCCAACATAACAAACCGATAGTTAGAGGTAGTAGAACGGCAACTCCAACTGCAATGCGAAAAATACGACAAACAGATGCCCAGGTAAGCAACATAGTGGACACATAAGCGTGATTAATTAGCATTCCATGAAGTCTTTTATGTTCCTAGGTAGACATAAAGTCATTTTACTGGTCTGCCCATTCCTTCCACAGACATGACATCCAACTGAAGAGACACTTCTATCTCTTTAAAATTCAGTTCCTCCTCGCTGGAAAATTTCCACCAAGAGAGCACGTCCACTTCTCGAAATAAATTATCATTATGGCATTAGATCAACTGCCCCATTAAACCCTCACATTAATACAACAAAATTTTGTCGGGGTATGATCGTCCCCAAACCCTTATCTGTATTCATATTTAATCATTTTAAGCAGTTGATCTAGGAGTTTCAATTCTCGTACAGGAGACCTTGTGGGTCTTAAGTGTTTCCCGCAACTCTTTCTTAATCTTATCTGCCATAAGGGACGGGTTGATACCTCGTGGAACGACAGTCATAGTTCGATCGGTACATCTTCTTGACCTATATAAATGAGCTGCTTCCTAAATAGCTGTAACAGGCCGAATTTCTATAATCTTCCTCCGCCTTATGAGCTGAATAGATGAACTAGGTTTTTCTTAATATTGGCGCGCGGGTTGTTTTCAATAGCTCAAGCAATACTGGTTTAGCTGTCAAGGAACTATGATAGGCTGTATAAGCCTTTCAAGTCAGCCGCCGTTAACCTTAAGTAGTCCTACGTGTAAGCAGGTCCATGCCAGGCAGTACAGGACTGTGTGGTCGGGCAAATCCGTTTCGCTTCGGCGGTACTTGAAGAATGTTGATGCGGCTTTAGCGGTTAGGGGAATTACTGCCAATTACCATGCCGGTAAGAATTCCTTCTGGCCGGTCCACCCAGACTTTGACATCGGTATGAAAGACCGGTATCGGTACCCTTACACGGTACCCGGCCGCTCTGTTCGGAAGAAAGTTCCACCCGGTCTGCCATGCTGACTGTTGTATAGGCCGCTGTAGCTCTCACGGCGGCCACGCGTTGGGCATTGCGCAATGTCGCTCTGTTGCTAGCTGCGGACAGTGCAACTAGCGGCCACACCGAGGCTGCGAATAAAAGCACAACACGGTGACGATATAATAGGATACACTCTTGACTTTTGTGAGCCGCGTTTGTTTGGTATCAGCCGAGCTTTCTTGTATGAGGCCCTATTAGCATTTTCCGCTGCCAGACGTATGTGGGGTACTACCCCATACTCCCAGATAGCGGATAGTATTAAGCTAGAGGTATTGGCCATCTAGAGTTAGTTCAAAGAGAAGGCACTTCCTTGGCTTAACTAGAAGGAGTTGTTCGAAGGAAGAACATGTTAATTACCCGGTGGCGTTTACCAGGGGGAGAGTTTGCCTATCAGATCTGTCCTCAAAGGTTTTTCTCCAACACTAATAAAAACTCCCTCAAGCAGGTGCTCTTGCTCTAAGCTGTATTTCTGTGCGAGGAAGCTCACGGTCTCTCACGTTTTCAGTATAGTTATATAGGCCTCAACGGTGTTGGCTTGCCCTAGAATTAAAACATTTTTTAAGGAGGTTGTTTTTAATTCTAGACTATCCTCCGTCCCCTACGGGTTTGGAACTCAACCTGAGGTATATCTTCAAAGCACCGAGACCCGGACATGTTAAGATATCTAGGATTTGCCTAACAGTCCTTGTGGCAGCATGGCCGCTGACCCTCAGCGGTATGGTTATTCATCTAATCTCAATGAGGATTGCTCAAAGAAAATTCGATCAACAACAGGGATCGAACCGGGGACCGGTAGATGACAACCATGACTAGCGCACTAATCCCCTAGACAACGCCGCCCTTGCCCTGGTGGCTCCTAGCCCAGGTGCAGCGTCCGTGGGTCAACGCATTCTCTTCGTTCCGCCAGTAGTTTGGTAAGGCCGGTCGATAACGTATGGAGAGTCCGTGGCCTTCGTGTGGCCCATTACACGCATCTACCACCCGTGTTGGTAGGTTTCGTTTAGCCTGTTCACCGTTAGTTTAGTGATCAGAAGGAGCGCCACCAAATTAGGTGTTTTCTATATTCGTCAATTTGTTGGCGTCTATGTGGTGCAACGGAGCCACGGCCAACCATAGATCTTAGAACCCTCTTGAAGAACTACTTGACCATTCGCGCAAAAGGTCCACAAGGTCATCTGCACCTTTGCAGCGTAAGACTAGTCATAAACGACTTCTGTCGAGAGTTTCTACGGCCTTTGTCCTTGCAACTCGCTACTGGTATATATATATATTTTTAATTGTGTCACGTCTCTTGCTAGAAACCCTAAACATTCTATTATTCTTTTCACTTCGATTTGCAGGTTCTTGATGTTCGACTTTATCATGCACATTTAATCGTTTAGTTCCGCCAGCCAGAGTTAATACGATTTTTGAGACATTGATACTGCAGCAATTTCACCACACAGACCACCAATCTATGATTACAACACTGCATGATAAAGCTGAATTCTCGTAGCCGAGCAAGCCTCTTCTGACCGGCCTTATATGTCCCAGAGGAGCACTAGACCACTGTTCGACGAACAACAGAGATCGGGCTAAACGCGACTTTGTATTAAAATTTTACATTATTTTCCGACAACTCTAGCAAACCGACCGCGAGCAACATTTTTGCTTGACGCATGGCCAAATTGATGCACTGAAACTGTGTGCCGTCTTTACTGCGCCCTACTAAATGGGTTGCCAAGGTACTCCTAGTAGAGACGCAGAATGGAGATAAAACGTACTAAGGTACCCGTTGTTTATAGGGCCTTACAAACAACCACTCGGGGTTAGTAGTTTTCGTTAACCAAACAAAGAAAGTTAGCACGAGTACAAACATGTGCAGCAAACACAATCACGAGTAAGACCCCGGCTTGGAATAGTGCTCGTTGCAGTGCCCGTATACACTAATGTTTCCCGAAAACAGAAACATGCCTGACAAACGTTTCTGTTAGAGACAACTGCAGGCCAAATTGTCAGGTTATTAAGTCAGTTAAATATTCAGTCAGATCACATTCACAGATACGGAGATGTAGACGTTTGACCGGCCACTACGCTTCCAATTGCCGACATAGTTCGTCGAAAAATAATGAAAAAAATCTCTAATTTCTGTGAACAAGTCACTAGAAACAATAAAATGAAAAGGCAACATTTATAACAAAATCGCGTGCTAATAAAACTGTTGTACAATAGTTGCAATAGTTTCTTCTCTGTATGGTCTTGACAGACTATGGGAACACCTCACTCGGGCAAACTTTGGTTTGCTTGAAAGGTGTTTTACAATGTACATGAAGCGAGTAGTTTGCCTGTCAATGCGGGCAAGGAGCCGCTTTGTGTACCTAATGTCAGGCTGTGCACCAGTTGTTGAGATCATTCGATTAAGGTTGAAGACGCTGCGTACAGTACCATTCGAGAGCTTTATCTCGGAATGGGAAAATAAAGTTGAACAAGTCCGACGAGAGGTCGGAGACCTGGATGTTTTCAGGGCCTTTCACCTCTGGTCTGGTCTTGCGTGTGACAATCGCCACGTCTATACCAGATACATAGTTCATGGCTATCATCACCTGGTTTGTTCGAATACGAGCTTCCACGAAGAGTACACCGAGTGCGTCTGTCGACTGTGCTCTCAGGCGTGTACGAAGTTTCATGCATCTGCCTGCCTGGCCCTTGCGAAGAGATCACTGCACTGCCTCTCTCGTATAACATGCCGCGAGGAGCTGAGTGTATAATTGTATAATATGTATAATTGTTCATGTTATATGCATACTCAATATGAGTGAAATAAATACGATGATGATGATAGTTTCTTTGAAGATTGGAAGCGTGCCATAGAAACCACTTCAATACATCCCACAAGTATCGTTATAAAGTGCGTGTATTTAGTCAATCTCAGCTCGAAAAGGCAATTTTTTGAACGTAATACAGATCTGTGCGAGGAAATCACTTACCGCGTACAACAAAGAATACAATAAATGTGCTTTATTTTAAAGCCAAGTGGCCAGCCTTCGAAAACGTATTTTTTTTTTTCATTTTTGAAAGAAGTATGGCTATATTCAAAACATTCGTTTTGTCGCGCCCAGTGACAACGTAAGGTTGACTTACCGATTAAAATAGTCTGCACAGCGCGTACGTGCATGATAGGCAACGCACAGACTGCTGCTAATGAAAACGAGTACACACGAAATGGGACCGTTCGCGAGTTAAGGCTGTAGTATTGGTAGGTAGCAGAGAGTCTGGCTATTCAGTCTAAAATCCAAATTCCTGCAACAGGTCGTTGTTTTTTTAGATTGAGAGATTAACCATTACCGTAATTCGTGCCGCTAGTTTCCTGCGTAGCTAAAAATAAAGCAAGCCAAAAAATGTACTCACGATATTTACTATAAAGCGTATGACGTACGTGCAGTGTACTCCGGTTTTCTTTACATTAAAAAGCAACAAACGTTTTTACAGCCATAGTCACCATGTCTATTTTGAATAGTCACATAGCTGTAGCACATCAATAACGAAGAGTCGGCAATACAAAAAAAAATGTATATATATGTATATATAGTCTGCTACTGGCATTTGTCGGGCGCGCATGAGGTGCGGTGAAGTCCGTTTGAGTTGCTGATTCTGTGTTACTCGTGCCGTGTTGAGTATGGAGAGAGTCCTCAGTCATGTCTGTTTACATCAGGCACGGTGTGAGAACTGGTGCGTTGTGTAAGCCTATGTTTCGCATTACAGCCAAATCAAAACATAGAAAAGCTAAGTTAGCCGCGCTGACTCGTAACAAGGTGACGGCATCAGAAGCGGCGCCAACTGGTGGAAATCAAACGAAGTCTGTTCCGATAGTTGTGATGAAGTTCCTAAAATGTGCCGACTCCAGAAGTTGATGTTCTTCCGAACTGCAAGGTTGAAACTGACTGCGCTGACGAGACCGAGTATGCAAATTTGGTGTACAATGATTCGAAGGTGGTAGTTTCCAAAACACTTCCAAGCGTCTTTAAATGCTGAAAGAACAAATTGGCACCATCCGGTCCAAACCGTGCGATCAGCCAAAGGGTCTGTATCGTGTAGTTATTACGCGAAGAAGCGATACAACAATTCATGGGACAACTGCTTCTTCAAGTGAGCCGTTCATTGATCGGCTACTCTTATTGTGCAGTGACTTGCATAGACTACCCGCTCACTAGACTGGAGTCGAAAGCTCCAGTATCATTTACATCTGGTTTGATAATATCGACGAAACAGATTCCGCGGTGCAGTTATCGACTTTCGTCGATATTCCGGTGGTGGCTAAATGCAACGATCTCGATGCATAGCGCGCCAAAATAAGCGGGATTGACGAAGGTTCTACTGAGATAGGCATTCTATCTGCACTTGGCGGGGTTGGTGTCGTCCCGACGAGAAGAGAGAACATTATAAAGGGGAAAGGATCCACGGCGACATCAATCGCTTCTTACAGGGTCATGCCCTAATTAAATACGATTTCGCCGATTGACGTGTTTCTTGCTTTTAGGTTACATAGAGTGACTATGTATGTGGAAACCCCTGTCTCCTGCTACAAGCGTTTGAGGCTAGGCCACATTGCAAGATATTGCCGTAATGAAGTTACGTGCAAAAGATGTGGTCAGGCGGGTCATCTCGTACTAAACTGCAAGCATCAGGCAGAGTGCGTAAATGCAGGGGTCCTCTCACGTTGTCCTCGCTGTCCTGCCCTATCCAGCTATGCGAAATGGCGAAGCGCAAAAAAATGTCGCTTGTTACAACACGTCCGATCCGAGCATCCAGATGCAACTCAAATCAAGGTAGTCGACTCGTCGCAGCAGACTGTTACACCTGACTCTTCATTCGCTTCTAATTCCTCGTCTGAATCATTCGCATTATCTCCACCTACCTTTGCTGCTCTGGTAAGAGCACTGGTCGTGGAAACCTTGTCTAGCCGCAAAGTTTGTTTAAACCTACCGGTACTACATCTCTCCCTAAAAAGCAGAGTCGCACAGTGGAAAAATTGGCTACGAGTACGCTTCGCAAGCCCCGTCAATTGAAGTCATCACGCACCTGTGTCATTCGTAAACTAAAGGAACGTCCTCTTATCTTTAGAGCACATCACGAAGGTTTTGAGTCTTGTATCCCCGAAAGCAGCAATACGTCTAAACTGATCGAGGTTCTTACTCCCTTGTTATCAACTCTCTCGATGTTATCCTGAGATCTTTTATTTCTGGGTTTTTGTCATCTTGATGTTCACACAACTATCTGTTTCTACTAATGCATTGTGTAAATTCTATTAATTAAAATTGCAGGCAAAATGTCAAGGCACGCCAACTTTCGGATGACGTTAGACTCAGTCGCGTAGTCTTTGGGGGGGACGGGGGCTCGCGGGGACTAAAGGGTCAAAAAAGTCCGGTCATTTGGAGTTAGTACCTAATTTTTAGAGGAAGAGGGAGCCCTATTTGATGCGGCGGTGTGGTTAGTGAAGCGTGGTCAGAGCATTGCAATCCGATCAGTCTTACTCTATAAGTGGTTTTAAATTAGTTGCGTCGGGCAATGAATAATCGGGTATAATGTCGGTGTATGAAGAATACAATATTGTGCCTTACATTTTACACATCATGGCATATCCCAAGTAATAACGTAGTTAATGCATGTCTTCATGGGCACCGCACTACATTAGTTATGTATAGTCAAGTGCATGGTTTTTACTAATCTCAGCGTGAAAACTTGCAAAAAGTCCTCGTGTAGCAGCCGCCATTGAGCTGATAGCACCTTCACTACGCCACTATATTTTGGGCTATGTGGTCAAGTTTCGGGCATATAAAACAGGTGGGAACCCTGACACATTCGTCCGATCTGCAGACTGTTGAGCTGATCTTGAGGTCATGCACGCTCGAAGTGCTTTGGCCGTGCAAGCTTTCAGGTGCAAGCTATACAGGCAATCATGAAAGCACTTATTGTGATATCAAGCATGCCCAATCATGCATGCTAAAAACACTTTTGGGCTGACTCTTAGCAAACATTTAACGCCTACGGATTTGCTTTCGCATTGCTTCGTAAGACGATAAATATAAACGGGTAGATTTATTATCACATATGCTGTGTAGAAATAAGTCAATAAATACAAATGTACAACGGTGGAGATTAAACCCTGACTCACCCCTGACTGACAAGTAAGCACTTCCAGGCGGCTCTATGCCTCTGGAGACACAGTCCTGCTCATAGCAGATTCTAAAACATGTTGAAGGTTTTTCGGCCTATAACGAGACCACCAGAGACATTTTAGCGAGGTGCTAAACATAAGCTTAGAAGGGAACATGTAGGAGAGAACTAGCCCTCCCATTAGGAACGGAGGTCTTATATAAGAGGAGCCACAGACATAGCTGCAATCTGCTACGCTGCATTCCTGACTTAAAGTAGTCCCTGGCAGAGGCACCCATTGACGATGATGCAAAACGGACACTATGGTGGCAGGTATCACTGTCAGGGTCAGCTCGATTCCGGCTTTCTGAGAGAGCACGTGAGCCAATTTTGTTGACGCTTACAAGCCTTAAAGTCTGCACGAGAAATTATGGTTAGCATAACATCAACACCTGCCGTCCCTCTTGGGGTTCAACATCCCTTTAGTAGGGGCTGGCGCCAAGCACTGCCCTCCCGCCAGCTTGGCACTACGCTGGACCCAACTCCTTCCGCATGGTACTAGCCGTTAGAATAGGTCCCTCCATCTGGCAGCCTTTCTCATGTCTGCCGTATCTTGTAAGAATTCAACGCCATAGTAACAATAGTTCTTAGAAAGGCAGGGACACCATCTACACCCGAGCCAATGTCTTAACGGCAGCAGTGAGCTGCGACCTATCGGGGTCACCATTCCGCTAAGTTCACACGGAAAAGCTTAGTATGACATGTAATCCTTTCATGCACCGCGGCCTTGTCGTATCTACGTCACAGCGCAGTTCATACTGGATGAAATGCAGAATGCGCAGATTCTGAAAAAAAAACGAAAGACGTATCCCAAACTATCAAGGAGATACTACTTTGTGCCCATTACATTAAAGACACTTGGCCCCATCAACAAAGATACAGTGGAAATGAATTGCCGGGAAGCAAGTTGGCTCAAACATTCATACCTCTCAATAATATAAATGACCTGCATATCTTGGAAGTATCATATGAATCGAAACATTTATAACTGAGCAATTTATGCTGCTATCTTTGCGGCGTGAACAAACTAAGCATTTCATATTAACTAAACTCATCTTCGAGAGCGTTCCATATGTTGGCTATGACCATATCAGGCAATTTAAGTCTATATTTGCAGTACGTATGGGGATTTCTCAGAGGTGGGCTGTGATTTCCGTTGGTGCTGGATATATAAAAAATATAAATCTGGTGCTAACATGCCCCGGAAGTTTTTATACGCAAGAATTTTAATTCAAATTTGTAAAGTGTTGTTTGAAGTAGGTTGTGAGTAGCATAAAGGCTAGATATACTTTCGCCCCTACCGTAGCCAAAATCGATCCCTAAACCATTATTCTGTGCAACGTGTCTCTTGTTTGTAAGTGTTGTAAGCGTTAATCCGTTTTCCTCTTCCGATTTTAAAACACTGCTCTGGTGTTCACTATAGCTGCCTGTGCTACTATGCGGTAATGTAAGATATACTACGACCGCATCGAACTTTACGCATGAAAAACAGTTTAAACAAAGTGTTTTGCTCTGCTGGATAAACTCAGCCAGGATTTGTGTGTATTTTCTTCGGCGGGGTTAGCGCACTCTTCAAAGATGCTTACTCTAACACACGTGAGTGTAAATTGGGTCTGGAAATGGAATTATATTGATGATTGATCAATGTCCGATTGACCAGTCTTACATCTTAATATATCTTATCAACGAGACGTAGCTTGGTGAGGAAATGTGTGCTCTAGAGTGCCTATATTTGCGTGTATAGGTAGATACAACAAATAAAACTAGGCCTAAATTAATTGAAAGTAAAATCTTTGACGGTGCTGAATAAGACGTGCTTACCCATCAGACTCTCTCTCACCAGAAATGCCAATGAAGGGAATTGGACGACAGATACCAATTTGATATGCCATCTAGCACTTGATTGTTTGTCAGCATCTTATCACTCATTGATTACAAGCAGTATACGTAGTACTCATTGAAGTTGTTAGAGCATCTGAATTGAATAAAAGTTTCCCATTTTTAACATGATGATATATCTAAGCATTCATTAACAAAAACATAAATTAATAGAATGACTCACATAAAATATGCATTGGTATAATGAAGAATACAATTTCTCATGGAATATCCCAAGTAAAACCGCATGTCTAGATGCATTTGAATGTATCAACATTATTAAGCTACATTCAAGTACATGGTATCTGCCGTTGTCAGACTGACAATAAAACTTGCACACACAGACCTCGTTGCCTTTCGAAGCAGTCGCCAATGTGCTATGTTACGTTATTATAGTCATGTGGCCTAATTTCTACCGCTTAAAACAGATGGGTACTGGGATACATCTTTAATCATTCTTCCTGAAGTCTGACACTTTGTCCTCTGCTTCTGCAGTACCTTATCGACGGGATCTCAATGCGGCCCGCAAAAGATCAATTCTTGGAAAATTTAGGGCTAGACCCTTAGGTTCAACTTTTGTGTTTTGTGCCTTGCATAGACTGTACCCGGTATGGTAGTATTACTCAGGTCGGCGGAGGGGGCGCATGCACAAAACTAACTTCAAGGGGCACCACAGCGAATCTAGTTCGTGGATGCTAGTCCGCGACGTATCGGCTACAATGTCTTTGTTTATATTATGTAGAAATATCTTTGCTAGAATGTCTTTGTGCAGATTGTAGTCATTTTTCGTTTCACAGAAGGCGTACCCCATAGAATGTGAACCCTACTGTAATCTGCTTGTACTAGCGAGATTTGTGGCGCTTACGCCTGCATACATATCGACCACCCGTAATCCACGTGTCTAGCGAGGGCATCAACCGAATGTGACAATTGTAGCCAACTAACAAGCAATGCCTTTTACTTTTGTCGAGGTATTATTAATGCTGACTTTATTTGCCAATTCAGCGATTAGCGTCGTTAGTGACTGTAGTTATGTAGCTGACGTGTCGAAAGGAGCAAGAGTGTGTTTGAGTCGGTGTGCTGCATACCTCAACGATGCGCCGGTCATTAGCCTGTTGAAACAGGCCTTCGCTAGTTGCATAGGGTGGACCTATGTTGGTCTCCCAGTGGTGAAGTTCAAGCACCAGCCACACTAACAAGGGGTGAAATAACGATGTTCTCTTCTGGAATTCCAAGTGAGTTTACCCCAACGCAATAAAAACAAACTATACATAAATAGCATCCCTGGAGAAGAGAGGGCATGCAAATGATAGAAAAAAATCTAAACGAAATAATGGAGCTGCTTGCATGCGTCAGTGATTGATAAAAATGTAAACTTCTAATACTAGCGAAGGCTCTAGAAAAAAAAGTTAAATTAGTCGCTTCCTCTAATGTTTGCTGATTCTACAAACAATATACCACACTAGACATAACTGCTTAGACTTGAACGCACATTAGAGCTATACAACGTGTAAGTCGTCATAACTTATATTGGTTAACATGATACTACTTATAACTTATTGCACTAAAAATTAAAATTAGCAATTTTCTACAAACGCGTAATAGGCTAGCGTCAGATGTCATTGGACAACGTTTTTGTATGAGCATAAATGTCTTGCCACAGGATTAGCTTCCATTTAGTGTTTTTTTTTTAATAGAGATATGATGCTTTTAGGCGCATTGTGCAGCATAACATGCCGGCTAGTAGCTCGATAACTACCAACGTCTTTGTAGTACCTGCAAAAGTCCTCATATCTCCTGTCGTCCCACATAACCGGGTCCTAAAAGTGAAAGTAATATTACTCACAGTTAAGGGAAGTCTAATACTATATCAACTTCTCGTGTAACTATCAGCACCAGATATTTTCAAAACTTTGTTAAATTATTTTTATTGCAAGCTTAAGGCCTCACTCAATAAAGCTCATATATGAGCGGAGTCCGTTGGGTCGGTCGCTGCCGGGACCATCCACAAGCGACGTGAATCGATTTATTTGCCAACCGCGTCATTCACAATGAAGTCGACGACGCTTCGTAGTACAGTCTCCTCCTTGTTCATCATGATTCTTGTTATTAAGCACGCAAGTTAACTTCACTGTTTTCGAGACTTCAACACACGGTCGACAACATCGCAGCCCACATCTTGGTACTCTCCATGCCGGGCAGCGGGACACCGTGCGCTTTGGCGTGTTTCGGGCTATCTAAGTTGCATAAAATGCAGATGTCCACCTTCACTGGAGAGATAGACTTCCCTCAAAAGATCGTCGTAGGAATCCAGGATTGAGCCTTGAAGCACCCCCCGCAGTAACGTTGGTGGTGAAATGTACACTTGCAAGTGTACACTTCTTAAAGTAATTCAAGAACAGTCGTGAGTTATTGATGTATCTTCTTTATTAGATGCAGCGCGTCACAAAATGTCTCTAAGCTACTATTTTACGCCGGCTGGAAAATAATGTAATTGGGCAACCATCAGTCTCCAGCAAGCCATTCACTAATAGGATTTTTTTTAAAACTACAAAAGAGCAACTTTCCGACCGCAGTTGAAAAACTTAGAGCAAACAGCGTTATAAGGGGCTATATGTTATGTGCCTAGTAAGAAATTTAGCTCGCATACTCAATTCCGACATGTCATATCTGTGCTCCCCCTATGGCTGTACATTATTTAACAATATGTTCAATTAATTCATTCTCTAGCCATTATATCCTTGTATCCGACGTCCCTGCCCTTGCATCTGCCAATAGCCCACTTGCTTTTGAATTATTATACACCCATTTTTTTCGAATCGCCTTCCTCGCTTTTCCTTTCCATGTACACCTGGCAAACTCAATCTAGAACCCATTGCCAATTTATGTTTGCCTGTATAAGACAAGTTTACCTTCAATTTTACTACTACTTTCTACTTTGCGATTCCACTTCGTTTTGATCCTTAGTGGCGTCTTCACCAGCTGCATCTGTTAAACCCACTTTTTTTTATATTTGTGACACTTAACCGTGATGCCGGAATATATACCCTTTCGGAGACCTTTCTAGACCTTTTTTTTTTAAATAATGAATCGCTTTCTTCACTAATTTTGTCTAGAAACAGCATTTCTCTTCTGCTGAGCTTCTAAGATACAAGTTAAAACTATGGAATAATTAACAAAGTATCGTTGATATAAGCTTTCCATATAATACATTATGAGTATGCTGCAAACACACACACACATATACGAATATATTTATATTGAGTGTGGGCCATTTTTCTACAGCAAATTTAGCAAAATATGCGGGTTTTCCTAATAACATAAATACTTTCTTACAACCATTTATTTAGTACATGCAGATATAAAGTAAAAACCTTACATGTATATATATATATATATATATATATATATATATATATACAAGATAATGTATAACAGTATGTACTTGTATTAAGGTGTGGTAGAACTCGGCAAAAAAATATGCGTTTCCCAGCGGAAATGTCTTGTTTAAGAGAGAAAATGTTAGGTTATTCTGCCTTTTTCTCTTACATAGTTGTGCAAAATCTACGTTTGCGGGAGAGCCAGGCGGAAAATTCTTCGGCGAGGATACTTCGCTAGCTTGCGTAGCGAAAAGCGAATAGCTATAATAAGAAATGTCAGAAAAAGTCGACATATTGTTCGCCATAACTGAAAGCGAAAGCATGCATACTTGCATAGGGTGTATGAGAAAGTTAGGTACACATTTTAACTCGGCAAGAGAACAACTTTTCCCAATGAAAGGAGGGGGCGGAAACGTCTTGGCAAAATGTTACGGTTCTGAACGTGAAAGCTTTACAGTAAAACATAACAACTAATACTGCGAAAAAGCTTAGTTACTTGGCAAATACGTAACGCAACACTATCACTTTGGTACGAAGAATGGTGGGCATTAAGTTTTGTATTGCCTGAAAGTAATCTTTTGGGCGTTCTTTTTTTGGTCGTAATAGCAACATTTCACGATTTTGCACGTAAAAGCGTTTAAGACATAACAACATATCGACTTTTTATGACTTTTCTTATTTCGCTTTTCGTAACGCAAGCTATATATATATATATATATATATATATATATATATATACATAAAGTGTGTTGCAAAAAATTAGCAACTCATGTTTTTTGGTGATAATTTCGGCTTGGTTTATTTGAATGGCTTGAAATTTTAAATGATGTACATGACGAAACACGAGTATGGTGTTAATTTCGTTGCAATCTCACAATCGGTTCATACAAAAAATTAAAAGTGTAAAAAAACAGTGTTGTAAAATATAAGCAACAATAGCATGCTAACAACACAGCTCTTGTTTGTAGAGGAAAGTCGATACTACAGCTGATATTCGATCCCGGAGATCAAATGTCAGGAATATGGTCTAGCTAAATCAATCGTTATATAGCTGCAAAATATTCTACAGTCTTGTTCCTTCTTAGTCGTTGTTCCGATCCTAACGACGAATCTTATGTTTAAACCATGGGTCGTACAAAGGATCTTTCGGATAACGAAAAGACAAGAATTGAGGCATATGCTAAGCTCGGCCATACAGTAACTGCTATAGCAACCAGATTAGGACGGCATAAGAGCACTATCAGCAGGTTCTTACACCCTGGAGTGAACCAAAGGTGCAGATCTAACAGTGGGCGTAAGCCAGTTTTGACTATTCGAGATCGGCGAAGGACATATGTTCTGACAAAAACGTGCGATACGCGAAATGGAAGCTTATGCCGCGACTGCAACCGGAGCACATTGTCGCACGGCGTGAATTTTCGCATAGATACCAAACTTGAGATAACGAGTGGAAAAACATCGTCTTCTTGGATGAAAAAAAAAATCTCGATGGCCCTGACGGCTGTCAGTACTATTGGCACGATTTACGGAAGGAACCTAAATGGTTCTCGAAACGTGCGACCGGTGGTGGTTCTGTGAAATATTAGGGCGCGTTTGGATATAATGCGAAGTCCGATCTAGTCGCGATTGTGGGCCGAAACAATTCCGACAAGTACCAGCGTATCGTCGGTTCCCAGTTAGAAGCCCATTTCAGAAAAATTGGGGGACTTAACGCAGGTTTTCAACAAGACAGCGCCACGTTTCATACCTCGGCTAGCACTATAGCCTTTTTTCAAGAACAAGGAGTGCCACTTTTTGACTGGCCGGCATTGAGCCCAGACCTGAATCCAACTGAAAATCTTTGGGGACATTTGGTGAAGCAGATTTACGCAAATGGTCGACAATGATAATTTGTCGGACTCAAAGAAGCTGTCCAGCAAGCATGGACTAACATTCCACTTTCGTACTTACAACAGCTCATTAACTCCATGAAAGACCAAGTTTACGATTTGATTCAGAAAAAGGGACAAAACCCCGTTTCAAGAATAGAATATGTAGTATCAAATAAATCATACAGCCCTGCTAAGAATCGAATACGCCGTAAGGCGTTATTGTTACTAATATTTTGCAACAGGCCTTAGCCAGACTTTCAGGTTCAACAGGCCTTAGCCAGACTTCACGCGGCCACGTCTGAGCTTAGACTAACCGTTAACCTGACGAAAACAGTAGCCATGAAGTTTAGGAAAGGTGGGCGCTTAGCGGCTAATGATGCGCTCCGTTTAGCCGGTTCCCACCTTCCTTACGTCAGTAAGTTCCCTTATTTGGGACTGCTTCTAACGCCAAACGGCAGCTGTTTCCTGCAACATATCAAGGAAAGATGCAGAAAAGCGCTGGTCGCGATGACCACAATTAGAAAGCCGCACCAGTTGTCCATTCCAACGGCATTAAGGCTGTTCGATTTAAAGATTGCTCCAATGGCCGCCTACGGCATCGAAAGTATCTGGAATGATCTCACTCAAGCTTGCCTCGAGCACCTAAATAACCTGAAGGCATCTTACCTCAAGCGAGTCCTTGGCCTCCATCGCTCAGCACGCAACCGACTTGTATATTTCCTCACCGACACCCCTTTATTCGTCGAGGAGCTAAGGCGACGCTTTGACCTGCCGGCATCCCCCAATTACGTCAATGTCCTCAAAAATGTGGGAGTGCAAGTTTGCCGAAATCGATGTCAACTTCTTCAGCACCGGAGCAATGCAAAACCAGGCATGGAAAGGGCCGAGTCAGTCTAACCGCCATGTGGTGACTAGATTCGCCGTGCACGGTTTTCACCATATGCTGTGCGCGACTCCAGGGTTCCATGATCCCTCCGACTCATGCGTGTGCCTTCGTTGCAAACTACCATGCGGTAGATACCATGCTACCTCCTGTAGCCTAGTCCCCTCGCTAGCCAGTCTAGAGAACCAGGCCCACGTCATAACTTCATAGTTTTACATATATGTTTGTTCATATGACTAAATGTGTGTATGTAAACATACGCACATATTTTAACTGTACTATTTCTACACAACACGTGTGATAATAAACAAAGTGTTGTATAATATTTTGCAACACTGTTTTTTCACACTTTTTTATTTTTGTATGAATCGATTGTGAGATTGCAACGAAATTAACATCATACTCGTGTTTCGTCATGTACATCATGCGTTTAAAATCACGCCATCAAACCATTCAAATAAACCAAGCCGAAATTATCACCCAAAAACATTGGTTGCTAATTTTTTGCAACACACTTTATATATATATATATATATATATATATATATATATTCAATTTTCTCTTTTTTTCGCTATTCGTCAACCGACCAGTCTTCAGACGTTTTCTTGCAGACTTCACAGCTTGGAATACAAGCCAAACTGCGATTTACCAGTTTACAAGTTCAGTCGAGAACGAACTCTAGCTGTCTAAGCAAGCAGACCAATATTCTGCAAACGCCTAAAAAACGTAATGATAACAACCGTCTATAAAATCCCTCAGCACAACTGAGTGTGTCAACTGTTTCAGTCGTGCCTAGGAGCACAACTTCCGTAAAAGCTACACGCCCCAGTTGTTGAACGCTCAATACGCGTCGGCCAGATACACTGCATAGGTCTAAATGCTTTTATATTTAAACTCGAAATCTGCTCTTAAAGCTCTCACAGCTTGACTAATAATATTTCTACTAGATATGTCCTTTTAATAGATATGTTACAAACCTTCCTGTATGTTTTTCAATATTTGCTATGTATGCAATATATGCTACAAACCTTAATATGTTTTTCAATTTTCTTTATGCTCAGTCTTAGTCAATACAGAATACTGTCCTTACCGTAGCTAGACTAGTTAAGGGTTCAGACTGGCATTTTGTTGCGTTGTACGATCTTGATGTTCACAGAAGAAGACCACACAGAAGGGCAGACGTCGCGAGCGAGCAAAGACAGGCAGCTAACGCTATCCAATATATGATTGCTCCTTGCTTGAGCAAGCCCAAAAGCTTGTCCCTGTCCGACGGTAAATTCGCCTAAGGAGTTTCTTTTATATATGAGTACTGAGGGATTATTTATTGTTATTCATGCTGGTCAGACTGTGACAAAAACATTTTATGTTGGAAGTTCAATAACGCTCGTTTGCAGCAATTCGTCACGCCCGAACTTTACAGTTCCGTTAAAAGTATTTTTCTCACGAAAATGCGCCGACCTACATATGGATCCCAGCCCCCCCCCCTTTTTAAGGGCCACAGACAAGCATTCCTATATTTGCAAGACTTTTCGTGCCGATTTCATCGTTGAACTCAATCTGCTTTCAAGGGGGAATGTTCTGACGACGCGATATCGATTCAAACAAATGTGACATCGGTTCTTAACTGCATTGCAACAGCAAACGAATTTCCTAAAGCGTTCCACCGCACCTTCGGCCAGCCGTGCGAACACGTGGGGAAGAAATTGATTTGTGTTAAAAACTAATTGTTAAATAAATTGCCGTTCCTGTATATTTGTGGCTTTTCATCCAACTTTCCGAGTTGTTGTTTATACTTTAAGCCGTTCGCAGGCTCTCTGGTCAATTGATAGTGCCGTTACTTAAGCACCCACATCACCGAAGTGAACACCGTCCGGAGCCATGGCTCTAGCGGGATCCTGCTTCTATCCTAAAGGTAAGTATTCAAAGCGTTTGGTGTAAAAACCTATTTATTTGCCTACTTGCTCAGTGACCTCCCTAATCGCTTCTATCTCACTATTTGCCTGCATTACATCTACTAGCCCTCCACAAAATACCAAGCGCTGTTCTACGTTATCAAACATATTCATATCCTTTTATTATTATGTTTGAATCCTCAGCGATTACAATTCTTTTTCCAACTAGTGGTAAGGTTCTCTGTTGTTTCCTTGTTTCTCCAAGAACACGACCATATATATATATATATATATATGTCACACATGATTTATTTACACACCAGATTGGGTAAAATATTCAATAGTACGATCGATATCACTACAGTCTCGTAATGATATTAATATTAAAAATCGTTCAGTGCCAGCTTTGTTAGAGAGGGGATTGCATTACACTCACTGCCATGATATCTTACGCATATACCATAACAATATTTACAAACACATGTGTCACAGGGTTCATGGCAAGCGTCTTTCTGACATAGAAGGTGATGAAAACCGTGCGAAGCAAAGCGGGTGGTCATGTGCCTGTTTGTCCTGCTCGTGCCCTTCCATTCTGACCTAACCATTGCACCTGTCATATAAAAATGTGGATCGATCTCTGCCATTTTCTCTTCATATCGCCGTATGAACTCGCTGTATGCAGGGGTGTCTGGAAGCGCAAACTGTTTTTTGACCTGTTCCACGAATAGTGGAGCATCGCACAGCAAATACGTTAGGCGGTTGTATGCTGACGTATGTAAACGTAGTACCCGCTTCAAATAAGCTGGTTTCACACGATCGAGAGCACCAAGTTGAGTCGAGCTTAGTTTTGCCCATACAAGCTGGATCCCGTATGATGCAATTGGCGCTATTTTTATATCAAATAGAGCTAGCGCTGCCTTAATCGAGAGCATCTGGGGCTTCTTAAGAGTTGTCGCCGCAATTAAGGCTTTTCGAGACCTCTCCTCTATATGTGCAGCGAAGGTCTTGGCTGAGGGGGTCACTGTGATACCGAGATATGTGAACTTATTTACATAGTTCAGGTCTTGTCCATTTAACCTAAGTGTATCGGTCACGGCCAGCCTGCCCGCGTGCCTGAACTTCATAGCTTCTGTCTTCTGCATATTTATTTCAAGGCCTACTACGTTCACGTATGCCGACAAAGTGGCCAGCGCCTGTTGCAGATGGTATCTGCTGCTACTGTAGAGTACTAGATCGTCGGCATACATAATTATCTTGACAGCTGGGTGTCGGGTCTGTAAACGTGTTGGTAAATCGGCTACCAGTAAACAAAAAAGCAAAGGGCTGAGATTATCGCCTTGGGCAAAGCCTGTCGTTTGTTCTATGCTTGGGTGCTCCGCTACACCGTCGTCCAAGATGATCTGATTGGATTGTAGCACGTCCTTCATCAATGTCAGCATCCGTATTGGGACCCCGATTTCGGCGAGTTTAAGCAGGACTCGAGTTCTTGAGCCTGAATCAAACGCGGCTCGGAAATCCACAAATACGCTGTATAAAAACAGTCCCTTTCGTGACAGGGTTTGCTCTATATCTGCAAGGAGGATTGCACATGCAGTTAGTGTTCACCTCTGCGCACGAAAGCCATGTTGTTCGTCTGGTAATGCCTTTTTGTATTCGACGAACGACGTTAGACGAGCGGCTAGGAGGCTTGCAAGCAGTTTGTAAGCGCAGCTTTTCTTGGCAATGCCCCGCCAAGAAGAGGGCTCGGTCCGCGGTCCCTTGCCCTTTGGAATAAGTGCCATAACGCACTGTCTCTGATGACGCTGATGGTAGTCGACCATTGTAAATGCACCTATTAAAAAGCGCGGTCCAGTGTGCGGTCATTGTGGCTGCCTGCTGCAGATGCTCATTACAGATGCCATCTGGCCCAGGTGCTTTGTTTCTCGGGAGTTGACGCAGTGCCTCCGCCACTTCTTGGAGGGTGAAGTATTCGTCCAGTTGAGTTCTCCATTTCAGATCCTCTTCTGACCAGACCGACATGAGAGTAGGCACTGCCCTTGGCACTGTGTCGTGTGAGCTAAGGATCGATCTAAAGTGGCCATAGAGTACATCGCTTTCAACTGGAGATGCAGACCTCCCCTCCGAGGTGTTACGGAGCCACAAATATGGATTTTGTTCGGTCTTCTGAAGCAGTCGAGTCTCCAGTTGTTGCTCGTGTTACCTTTTAGCATTCCGCAGAGTTCGTCGGTACATGGACCTCGTCGTTGCCAATAGAAGTCTCATTTCCGGCCTTATGCGTTCCAGCACCTTTGCTTGGTAGTGAATGGCCTTCGCTTGGTTACATTCCGGAGTCCACCAACTCCTTTCTCTTCTCCATTTCACATGCTCTGCGCATGCTTTGAGTGCTCGGGTGAGCAGTTCATTGTAGCTTTCTACATCTTGCTCTGCTCTTTCGATGCCGAGAACTTCTACGGCTTTTTGTAGGCGGTCTGCTTTAAGTACTCTCGACAGAGGTTTCCGTTTGTGCTGTCGCTCGTGGCGGGCTGGGACCGTGATATCCAGACCAACGGGTTTATGCACCGTCAGGTCCGCCCCTTCTCTCACTTGGTGATCTATGCCCACAAAACACACATTTCGTTTCGGCATATTTGTAGCAAATAAATCTATAGTTGATTTACCCATTGCACCTTCAAATGTTGACAAACTTGGGTCATTCGCCACCCAGAAGCCCATATCCGATAGTGTTTCGGTGAGTGCTTCAGTCCTCGCGTCCGTGGGTCTGTCGAGTCTTGCGTTCATATCTCCCACAATCACCGTGGGGTGAGCACGGTCTACCTGTTGTGCGCACTTCGTAATTTTTTCTATTAGTGTGAACGTGTCCTCAACTGCTGCTGGCTTCACATACATGGCAATCAAATTCAGTCTTCGACCTTCCATAACTACGCAGTTGTCTTCTGACAGAAGTAGTTTCATATCTCCTAGTCGGCTATTGTAGAAAACTGACACACCTCCACTGGGACGGCCCAAAGAACTAGATCGAGAAGCGAGACAGTGCGCTGCATAATATCCTTGGACTTTGGGGGGCGTCAGACACCACGTCTCCGTGAGCACCAGAACGTCGATTCCGTTCAACGCTGATGTGGGCATGAGACCTAACGATTGGTCAGGACCTTCGCAGTTCCATTGAATTATTCTCAGTGTGTCCGTTGGCGACCCACTAAGTTCAATAGGTCTGCTACCATATCGTATAGTTTCGGCTTCTGCGGTGGCCGGGTGTACTGGCGTAGTTCGTGATCGGTCTGTTGGCCCAACGCCCTCCCAAACGGGGGTTGCGGGCGTTCTTGTGTCCGATATTTGTCATTTTGCGGGCGCTGTTCGCAGGTACGTGTGTCCATTCTTGTCGGTGGGGTTTTTCGTTGGCAGTTCTCAGTCCCGTCTGTGGCCACTTGCTGGACGTCGGCGTTGGATTTTTCGCCGGGGGCGTGTGTTTCTTCGGCTCGCCTCCGGTCGCCTCCCCCTCGGCACGCTTTTTGGGCGTGAATTTCAGGCCTAAAAAACCGGTTGCCTTTCGACAGATCGCCTTTGCAACGGCGTCAGTTACCTCTGGTATCCCTTTGTACGAATATACGTTCCGATGAACCATACGGCGGTGTACATGTTGCATTGGGATGATATCGATGTTCAGATCCTCTTTGCGTGCGATTAGGGTGTCGTTTGCTTCTTTGCAGTCAATGCTGAACTGAGGAACAGTGACGATGGTTAGCCTCGACTCGCTGTTCTGTTCACGCACCTTTGTTGAGAACGCTGCCACTGCTTTGAGAAATTCATCTTTTCTGAACTCAACACAATCGTCAAAGCCACAATGGAGGATAATGTTGGTAGGGCCCACACGGTCAAGTAACACTTTGTCAGCCTCGTTTAGCACAGAGACAGCTTTTCCGGCGGTACTGCATGATTACGGCTGCCTTCCTTGGCAACTGGCTCATTATGTTTCTCTTAATTGATTTGATCGAGTGATCTCCCACGATAAGCACGCACTTCGTCTGACGTTGGAGTTGTTGTTTCTGCTGATGGTGTGTTCGTGCTAGTTGGCCATCGCCTCGCTCGACGTCCATCTCTGACATCTCCAAGGTTTGGGCTATGCTGACTTTATTGGCGTGTTGTGCTTTGTACGCTGCAAACTCGCACTCGAGAGTACGAACTCTCTTGAAAAGCCACCACATCGTGTTGAAGAACTCGGAATCAATATTTGAATTCACAGTAGTGGCGTTAGGCTGGGCTAGCCTCAACTGTGTGCATACTCGGCAGTTCCATACGGCGCCGGGATGTTCGCTCGGTTGCTGTTCATCCGTTGTTTTACACGTCGGGTGGAACATTCGTTGGCAATGCCCGCACTGGAGAGCGATTGCTCCCATTGGACTTGCACATCTACAACACAAGCGTTCCATTCTGCACTGGCTATTTGACTGCGCGGGTATCACCTGGTCTTTGCTCAGCTGAGAGACTTCGCCAGTCCTATGTACCGGTCTGTCAGTCAGCTGCGCGGGTGCAAGTTCGAATGTCGCCTGGTCTGTTGCTGTTGTTGTCGATTTCTCCTGCGCTATTTTGGCGCGGGTTGATATCGGCTGTTCCGCTACTGAGTCTGCCGTTCTCTTCCGTCCACCAGTGCCACTGTTGTTAACGCTCGGGACCGAAGTTGCACCGGTGCGAGTTCGAGATGGTGATTGTAGGATGGGAGTCCTTTGTACAAGTTTCGAACTGATTGCCTGGGATTCCCGCGTCGCTCTCGTCGTGCTCGGGCACACCATGGGTACTACTGTGCACTTCACTAGGGTCTTCGACCCCACTGTCACCACTCACAAGACAATTATCGGGAGCGCAAACTTCGTGCGACTTGTTTCGAACAGTTGCAGCAGACGAATATATATATATATATATATATATATATATATATATATGTGTTACATTTAGTTTTCAACTTAAATCTATTTCTCCGCCACATGCTTGCGGAGCCGCTCGAAGAGGCCGTGCAACGCCTAAGGAAGCTATTTTACTGTTGGGATGCTGTTAAGAACCATTGTCACACTTGCTTGAATCGATGTCCGTCGTCAGAGCACTCCCCTTGGTTTAGGAATAAAATCTGCAGCGGATATCTTGCAAATATAGGAGTATTTGAAGACTGTAGCTCGTCAATTAGGGCTTCCTCTGTGGGTCGGTGCATTTGCGTAAGATAAAGACCTTACACGGAATTGCAAAGTTCGGCTCGAGCAAGACGAATTACTTACAAACAAGCGTTATCGAGCTTTCAATATTGAATGCCCCTCTTACAGTCTGACCAACATAAACCTAATGCAATAAGGGCATAGTGTAGCTTAACGTAAAGCTTGATGTCACATATATTAGGAATGTGTTGTATTAAACTGCGTACTATCTGCCCAGATAGTACTATTGCAGCCTACAGATGTAAGACTGTAGAGTAGCATTGTTTTTGTTAGCTTAGCGATAGTTACTGGTAGCGGCGCACTTAGCGGAGAAAGTGCTACGACATCAGCAACGACAGGGCAGGTCGGTGACCTACTGGCGAATTTTTTTTTATAAGGCCTTCTTAAGGTAATTCGTTTCTTATATTAGAGGTAACGATTGTCTCCTTATGAACGTGTACCCCGGATAAAATAAGTAAAAATGTCACATATCCTCCAGGTTCGGGCGAAACTGACGACATTACAGTTAGTGAGCAGAGGCGTTGTTGAGACGCGGTCGAGGAAGGATCGCAGCGTGGTGAGACAGGCCGGCAATATGCTCTTATGTCAAGGTTCTGGCCCGCGAAAACAGGCCCAAATACACAAAATTGTCCAAGATCGCGTGCATTGCTCGAATTTTGGCAGTTTCTTCTAGTAAAAAAAACAGACACTTTTTACACTAGTGCCGGGAAAGCGATCCCTATATGCTTATGATAATTGAGAAAAGCATTCAAAGTAATTATCTTAATTGAATAATGAAATGTTAGAAAACATATTGCACTGAAATAATTACATTTGAAACATCAAATTGTATGACAATACACAAAAAAATATATTTACTAGAAGAACAGGATAAGACATACTAACTGCGTTTCGAGATGCATTTATCCTAGCAAAGAATAAGATAAACCGTATGAACTATTTTCTCTACAAGGGGTGTTCTCTTACCAGGCAATGCTTTATCTGAGAAACGCATTTACAGTATTTCATTCGAATTGTTGAAATATGTTGCTCTTAAAGAACGATTCATTTTGTTTGGTATATATTGTAAACAAGGTATGTATTGGTTTTAGCGTGAATACTACGATCAACTAGGTACTAAAAAGCTGACTAAACATATAGTATTAGAGAAACACATACATCTTCTGTCCAAAAGATAGGGAGGATTATCGGTGGCACCGGCTCTGTTTTCAATGGTATCAGCCTCAAATTTACTTGCATTCGCCATCTCATATCAACTGTCAAACCAGAACCCTGAAAAGACAACTCTCCGATTAATCAGCGTAAATGCTTTATATTAACCATGTTACAGATACGTTTACTACATAATTTGGTGGTTTGTTTCAATGATGAATAGAACACAACCTATGTTACAACAAATCTGCACATTGAATTAATCTATTCTTCTTTATACATACGTGACCATACAGGTCCTGTGTCGAATTTTCACTTAAGGCTATAATATGATAGTAGACTTTTGCAAACTTTGTTTTGTTTAACACTCATCTACAAGATATTTACTTTGTAGCGTACTAAACAGTTATATCGATACTGGCAGCAGTGTAAAAGTACGTGTTCTATCAAAGGGTGGGCAGCGCTCGCAATTTGATTAAAAGCATTCATTAGTGCATTTTTATTTATTTAAGTGTTATTTTACGGTACGACTGATAGCTCAGAGATATATGTTATTTTTTATAGGGGGCCAGAAACAAACATGCATAATACACTTTTTGGTCTGGGTAGTGTGAAACTCATAAACCTACTAAAAACCTGGTGACCCTTTAACCTTCATTACCGAAATATTTGTGGTATTAGGGTCAAATGTGGAATACAACATCTGACGAATGCTATCCTGCCTCATGCAGGTAGTCGCCTAGATGACATTGACATATTTAGTGATCTATTTCGGCATTCAATTTGCGAATACGGTCTTTCGGCGAAACTAATTTGAGAGTATACCAGTAGACGCGGTCCTGTACAAAACCCGTAAAAAAGGCACAAGGAAAATCAATCCGGGGATCTTGCCGGCCAGTCAATATCTTGGTTTAAAGAGATAACACGGTCCGGGAAGTTTGTGCAGAACAGCTGGATTGTTGTGCCCGCCGTGATTTGTGGATGCATTCTGCTAAACCCACATATTGCCCACATTCAATCCGTCCGAATACGGCTCTATAAGGTTCTCTATTATGAACCAGTATCCAGTATCTGGCTGTTGGTTGTTACAATCTCTCCGGGTTCGTTTCAGAGAAGTAAAAACCGATAACACTACCTCTCCTAAATTTGTACCAAACATTGGCTCTGTGGTTGAATACAATTGTTTGAAGGTCATTCTCGGATTTTCGAAGCCCACAATGCAAACGTTCTAAAGTCGCGTCGCTAGACGCAAGTTTTTTCGTATTTGTTGCGCTTTTTTCTGGCTACTGCCGTCAGTGAACAGCCATTTCCGTTAAAGGTTTTTATTTAAAAAAAACACAAGTTGCTTGATACTGTGTTGCTCACATGAGTAGTTTTGTTTTTATGTTTACAAAACAAATGCCGCAGGAATCAAAACAGCAGCGGCCCGCTACCCGCCCAGTAGGATGCGTGGAAAGATAAGTCTGCAATTTGGCAGACTCATCTTTCACACACTTAGTTTTTTAAAATCACATTATGCACGGCTTACACACACTTAGTTATTTAAAACATTTTCTTACACACACTTAGTTATTTAAAATAAATTTCATACACACACTTAGTTATTTAAAATTCACAGCTTATAATATAAGAACATCAAGTATTCTGCATATAGAGACGCAGACAAGAGAAAAACATACATTTTCATTACATGCGATAATAAACCGCTACGTTAACGTATCGAACATGAAAACAAAATATAAAAAAAAACACCTTAATAAGTACAAGCTATCAAAAGTTAACAATCTTACGGCATGGACGTCAATGTAGAAACGGTGCTTGTTCTCATCAGGGTGTAAACCGCTGACGTTGGCATGCAGAGCAGGATCTCCATGAAGGAAGTGAGGCAGGCTAAGCACAAGCGGCAACGCGTACACGTTCATGGAAGCTATTGTAGTTTTAGACTGACTTGCGTCGAACGTCCCCTTTACGTGTGTCGGTGTTGGGCAAAAACACCTATAGAAACAAAAAGAGTTACACACCTTGTAGTAGGTGGTAATTTCTCACAGAGGAAATTCTCTCTAAACAAGTATGCATGTTGTTTGATAAACTGCTCTAAAAAAAAAACCTGTTTAGAGTTGCCAAATAAACTCACAATCTGAAGTACCTTGTAAATCACGTAAACAACAAAACTTCCCAAAAGGTACCACCAAAAGGTATCGCTAGTGAAATGATATTCGATCATGCTTGTCTAAGGTGGATTAATCTATTTTGCGGAGAACAGACTTCATGGATGCACGAGGTCGCTTCTTCGCATGCAAACACCTACTGATCGAGCTCGGGGTCGCCGGTTTCATTAAAGAGGTCGTCGCCTCCGTGGAAACGAGCAATCAGTTCACCATTAGCAACGTATTGCTTCTGTAGGTGCAGAGGCCACGGTTTAGCAAGATTGGGTCGAAAAATCTTTACACTTCTCGGTGGTTCCTCAAAGGCTGGAAACAGCTCGCCATCTGCAATATGAATAGTGCCAATATCACATTAGTAGCTGGCAATCTAAGTTCCAACTTGATCGTTCATATGATCGAATACTATATTCGCAAAAGTGCACAGCCCGCTATATTGTACGTAAGTTATCTCAATGCTTATATATATATATATATATATATATATATATATATATATATATATATATATATATATATATATATATATACAGGTAATTTAAATTGCAGTAAAGCTTTAATACCGTTTCCAGTGAAAGGAAAAAATAAGGTAACCGTACATCAAAGTGCGATGCCTGGCTCTACGCCATTGTCAACCCCGCGATACGCCGGCAAGCCGCCGCTGCTGGCAGAAATAAGTCGCCCTGGAATACTTTTCTCTTTATAATTAATTTGTAGTCTTGGCGCCCTGGATTTTGTTTCCTGACGTTTTCATGCGTCTTTTGTAAGCAAATAATAACTGGGTAGACTCAAAAACACATTTTTCTCGACCGCAAACGAGTATCCCTTAATGTATTGCAAGTGAGCTTCGGTATAGCCCTTTAATCCAGCACTTTTTCTCATGTTTAGTACAACACTCAACAGAAGTTTCAGTGGCTTAATACCCTCTAGCAAGGACGCCAACTAATTTTGTTGACTTATTTTTTCTCTAAATGTAATGTTAATAAAATCCGCATAGAAACAAATTTGCATAATGTTGTCATTTTGATGACAATATTTTTAGAAATATATATATATATATATATTTAAACAGTTTAATTAGACAAGGTAAGGGTTCCTGCTAGCAAACGTAGCACGTGTGTAAAGTACAGCACTGACTGTTTGAATGTATTTATATGTAGAAAATTTACCTGTACCCTCTATTGCGTTACATCTATTTTCGTAATGAATCATTGTCCTGTAAGTAAAACCATATGAACACAAATATGAATTTAAAATTAACATGTGCGATTTAATATTCTTAACTATGAAATCAAAATAAAGCTGACTGAAATGTCATTAGTGATTGTTGCAGATAAAATTCGCTGCGCGACTACATGTCAGCAAACATGAAAATGTCTACAGAAAAGTGCCGCTTATGATTTTTTCCGGTGATTATTAGAATGAGATTTTAATTAAGTTTAGTTCCTAGGCGCTAACGTCTGCGCTTTGGTACCCTTATTTCTACTGTTTATTTATAGCAACCGGAGATGTCATTTTGTACCAAAAGCCTGAGGCTCTTCTGAACTTCGAACTTTACATTAATATTCACAAAGACTATTATTCAAAGCGTTTTTAATATTATCATAAGCATTATTTATTGTGTAATATCTTTCATAGGACAAACTGTTGCGATGTAACCCAGAATACGTCCACAGAATCAAATTTATAACGTACATTTTGCTGTCTAATGAAATTATATTTATTGCCGATGCACTACATTAATCAATAAGCGCATCTGTTTGCTCTTGTAAAAGTAGTGTAATTGTGTTAAATTAGTTACAAAACGTTAATTTCTAGTGCCAAGGACTACTTACGTTCCACTGTCAATTGAGATGATTTGGTTGACTCTTTTGGTATCGGTATACACCTCCAGATTCGGTCCTCTACTATGATTCTCACCATCAAAAAATCCGGGCGCAATAAGCAATCGTTTCTGTAAATCTGAGTCGTGATAGCTGTTGTGACGAGGCAGAAAACAAGCATAAAGCTGTCTGTTTATGATCTGGCAAGTCAAGTTTATCAGAATTTATTATTACTCGACGTATTAACCGGCTCTCAGACGCTATATGAACACATCTAGAGGGGAACGAGATTATAAGCTCAAGTCTCTCGATCAAGCTTGTTTCCAACCATGAACGCTGAGACTGAACAGGATATTAGCATATTTATTTTGTGTACTTAAAAATGCAATTGCCCCGCAATAAACATTTTAAATTATTATACAAATTTGAAAGTGGTTAAAGCTAACCTCCTGTGCATCTGCACTGTGCCTGCGGCGAGTCGCATCTGATAGGCTATTCAACGACGGTATCGCAGCACACGCTGCCGCGTGGAACGTGGAGCATTTTTCAGCACATCTTATACAGATACATGTATCTGCAGGTGCATGAAACCCCCCTGTCCCGCATAAAACGTGATGGAAGCTATAAACAGCTAAGCGCGTAAGAACGTGTCGGTTCGTTCGTCCGGCCTGTTTCCATGTGTCAGAGGTAATCGCACCCGTGCTATAGAAATCAGACCCAGAGACCGCTTCAGGAATGCAGGCTTAATCCGCTCTAGCTTTTCGAGTTGCGCCGACGAGAGATATTCCTAGATGACCTGTCTATTGTAGGAGGCCACTGGCGCTACCGTCATGTTGAACAAAGCCAGCATCGTTCGTAGGAATAGTCTCGAAGGAGTTCGTATACTAACACTTGCAACCAGCGCTCCGCGCGCTCTGCCCGTCGTGTGCTCTACGAAGGACCGACCGTTTGCAGGGAATATCGCCCCTAGATATTTGAAGTTGTTCACATCTCTCAGGGATGTTCTCTTTATGTGCAGCGCATCAAAGGCCGCAAGACGGTCACCGCGTCAAAATTTCCTGGTCTCTGTCTTGTCCATGCTACTCAACAGACGAGTCCCTTCCACATATCCCGACAGCCTTGCCAGCGCCTGCGGAACATAAACCGACTTCTTCCGAAAATCACAAGATTCATCATATAATTCATCAATCAACGGCATATAGCAGAGTTTTCTCTCTGAACAAACGGGTCTAGGAGGGCCACTCCGTCGTCTATGCTCACCGAATTATTCTGCAGTATGGCCTTAATCAGCTCGACAATAGCATGTTATCAGGAACTTCGTACTGAGCAGGCTTTATTAGAATCTTTGTCACATAGCGCCATAAGGAACGCGGACTTAAAATCCACATTTATTTTGTTTGACTTGTTTTGACCTCCGGATCGCTGATGCACGCCTTGCAGCAAGATCTCGCACGCGTCATGGTGGAGTGACCTGCACGAAAAGTAAGCCTCCAGGTACCTTGTCAACCTCCGGTGATGAGGAGAGCCTTGTAGCAGCAGCTCTTCTTCGCGATGCCCGCCATGAGGATGCGTCATGAGAACTGCCTTTGTTAGGATGATGCTAAGAAGAGCATTGCTCTAGCATGCTGGCAGACGTCCATGTGTAGGCAGGCGTTGGACAGACTTGTCCAACAAGATAACATGTTAGCCGCATATTTCGGGTGTTTGTTGTGGATTAGGCCCGGCCCAAACTCCAATAGTAACTTTTTCGAGGTCACTTTGTTGGCGCGGGAGGCAAGGCATACGATATTGATTAAGTAGCAATAAATTATATTGTCCTTTCTGTAGTGGGCCCATTCGAGGGCTGTTAGGCTACTTTAAGCATACGGGTAAAATGCGCTGCATATGAAACCCGAGCCGGTCGGTTAATGCCCCGGGCTTTAGCACCCGGTGGTACCGACTGGGACGCCTGCTGCCTTGGCTTAATAGGCACAATAAGAGCGGGAAGCCACATGAACCCAGACCTCCCGGCGAGAACGCTGGACAGAGTCATGCGCACCTAAAGCCTCACGCATGACGGTCGTTTTCTCATCCCATGCACATGCTAAAATAAGACCGCTCGAGGGATGTTATCTGTCACCGCGCACGTTCCTCTAAATGCTCTATTAACCCTAAACACGGCCAGTCTCTCGTCAGCCATCTGTATGGCTCCTTGATGCCCTTATCACTAGTTATCCTCCTCCCTTGCAAGGTGCTGCTGACGGGCTGATTCGAGTATCCGACGGTACCAGCTTCTTACAAGGATGAAAAGAGGTCTTGATGCTGGATTCCGTCGCGCCAGTTGATGCCAGCGAATCAGTTTATTGCGGTGGACGCCATTTTACACGTTGCATTGAACCACGGGTGCTGGCGTCGCTGTCTCACCTTTGCCACTAACGATTTCAGGACGTCAGTTAAAGTGCAAACGTAAGAATCGATGTCTGGATCGCGTGGAACAGAAAACAAGGCTGCCATCTTAGGGCCTAATTTGGTCGGGTCCAGCGTCTTAGGAAGACCAACGTTCCTTCCGGGCGGGCCCTCCTCTCGCGTGAGAAAGAACCCGATTCCCACTGGAACGTGCCATCTTAGGGAGCTCCCTTCGCATAACAAAATATTCTTGCCAATGTAAAGATCTTTCCGGTTGGACGTTTGTAACAAATAAGTCGATACCGACCGCCCCATGAAACCTTCGAACGTGGAGATGCTGCTATCGGAGAGTAGACAACATCCAAAGTCCCCGAGCAGCGCGAGCAGAGTCGTGTACGTAGTTAATCTGGCTTGTGTTTGAGCGTGTGTTTAAATCACCGGCCAGGATGAGTGGAGTGAACAGAGAAGGAAGAGCATGCATTGCGCGAATGATCTTGTCGATCAGAACCGACGTATATACCGACGCAGACAATCCCAAGCCTCTGGTTAGACCGATACCCCGCCGCTCGGTCGACCTGTTCCCGAGGGAGGCCGAGCCAAGCAGTGGAATGCGCAGAAACCCGGTAATCAAATGGTTTTGTTCCCAGGTCTCCGTAAGAACGATGGCATCGATGCCTGAAAGTGTACATTGTGGCAGTATAGATAGAGCCCGCGAAGCGCCTTCTACATTCCATTGCACGACGGTTATCTTGTAAGCAACTCTCCGCGGTCTGCGCCAATTCTTAGTCAAACCGACCGCCCTGGGTTCAACCTCTACTTTGTGGATCACGGTAGTTCCTGCCGGAGTGTGGATCGTGGTGCAGCGACGTCCGTCGCGGCTGCATGTTCGCGAGTATTGCTTCAGCACTGGTTCCAGAGACGAGAGGGCAGCTGGAGGCCATTCCTTCTGACCGAACGAAGTTCTGTCGACGGGACGCGGTTTGTGACGAGTGGCCCGAGCATGGTTAAAGAGCGGCGGCGAGGCGTAGGTGGCGGTTTTGCGAGAGACGCACGGAGTGGATGGGTTGCTTCGTCCGAGTTCTAATGCGCCCGTGGCCCGCGGGTCCCCGGCGGTATCTTATGTGTTGCATTCTCCGGTTCGTACGTCAGTACCTTATCAGTTTCAGCGGCTCTACTCTTTATAAAAAGCTTTTATCCTTCGTGCCAGGATTGC
>QVRM01006575.1:35000-36920 GCA_003439945.1 Dermanyssus gallinae | reverse complement strand
TTGTCGTCGTCGTTATTATGGTTGCTATAATTAACCCATCATAGGATCGAGCGGCGTTTAGCTTATCGGTATGATTGTCGTTTTATTACTCTGACCGGCTAGTTGGTGGGCCGGCCGGCCGTACTTGTCGTTGTACGGGCAGGCGTTTCATGCTATCGCAATAATAACAATAATACAAATAATTGTAGTAATACGTCCGCGGCCGAGCGGTGTCAATAGTTGTGAAGACACTATGGTTTATCAGGCGGTGCAACCGCAAGCTTGATTCGGAACCTAGCGCGCAGAATAGGGGCAGTAACATGGGATAAGCGCAAACGAAAATATTTGAGATAACTGTTGTTCTCTTGCAACGTGTAGAGGCTCCCTGCCCCTTCGATACTTGGCACCGTGAGACGAGAAAATAATTTTCTACTGCTAAAACCAATATGATAATAATAATAGTAGTAATAATAAAAATAAAAAAGAAAAGTGGCGTAAATACACAGAGTTAGAGCCTAGATACAATTTCGTGCCGATTGCAATGGAAACATTGGGCCCGGTCAGCAGAAGTACAAGGAAATTCATAAAAGACTTAGGTGATCGAATACGAGCAAACACCGGGGATATACGCGAATACGAATTTCTGAGACAGCTGCTTTCATTAGCAGTTTGCAGAGGAAATGCCGCGTCGATATTAGGTGCGATGGGCTGAGAATAGCTAGATGGTAACCATGAAATAACGAGGATACACATTCACACCTCACAATTGTATTGTCCTAACACATAATAATGATAAATAATAATAATAATAATAATAATAATAATAATAATAATAATAATAATAATAATAATAATAATAATAATAAATCGCAGAACACTCAGAATCGGAATAGCGAAGAAAGTACATCTAGTTGTCAAGGAGCTACCACTTCGCGTCCTGTTGTTTTGGAGACTCTGGGCACTAAGATGTGAGTGTCGCGAAGTTTTTGAGAGATAATAAAAAAATATTACGAACGTCCGCCGCAACGCGATGCGTCTGCGGCAGATAATGTCACTGGCTGTTTGTTGAGGGGACGCGGCTTCTATTATAGGCATATGAATGATAACAGTGAAAACGTTAATTGAATGCAATTGTAAGAGTTAAGCACTAAGCATAGTATAATAGTACTAGTAGTATTTTAGTCCTGCAATTACGATGAATAAACGTTTTTTAGTGTTATTAGTTATTTTTGTGTCAGCCCATGGCGTTTATAATAAAACAGCCACTGACATCATCTGCCTCAGAAACGTCGTCTCGTGTCGGTCGCCCGTAATATTCTTCCTACGTTTTGCAATCTTCCTAAAAAAATGTGCGATGCCGAAACTTATCTCCGCAGTGTCTCCAAAGCAAGAGTCACAAAGTGGCAGCTCCTTGACAGCTCGACTTATTTTCGTCGCTTTCCGAATCTGCGTGTTCTGCGACTCACCCATACTATGATAATGCCGCCATGCTGCACAGTTACATCCCAGACAAATTTTTTTGTCCGTGTGATCACAGAAGGACACCAAGTTTCAGTCAGGTCGTAACCTATTGCTTCCAGTCAGACCTTTGATAGTCTTACTGCTTCATTGGGCTCTTCTCACTATTCCATTGAGTTCCGCGTGTCTTGTGAGCCCGCCAAGACTTTTTGAGTAGAGTCTAAAAGGTGTAGACCGTCAGAGTCGGCGAGTTAACCAACGACATACACAAGCGGCTTATACATGACAATTTAACGCAGCCGCAAGCGACGGGAACATTACGAGATTGTTCCAGTCCTTGAAGTCAAGCCTCGGGTTGAACTCGCGTAAGGGCTGTGGTGTATTCTGGCGCGCAGCATTTTATTGCTCCACGGAGTATGATTCTGGCAAGTTTTCACTGCCTACAGGCACGTGTTAGAAACCGTACCAATGAGGTCGGATCGG
>QVRM01006575.1:0-30000 GCA_003439945.1 Dermanyssus gallinae | reverse complement strand
TATATATATATATATATATATATATATATATATATATATATATATATATATATATATATATATATATATATTAATGATTCGATGTCTTTGCACATGTTTTTAATATACATATATATATACATATATGCATGTCTTGTGGAGCGGCGTTTATGCACGGCACTACGTATGTGGCTATGTGATCATAGCTGTGGTACCTTCTCGATGAGGCTGTTCGTTTTCTAGCTACTGCGGGGAGAGTCGGCGCAGTTCATATGTACGGTATACATACACTGCTGCTGCTGCATTTATTTGAGTCATTAAATCCTTTATTTTTTGTACACACTCTTATGGGAATCGCAACTGAAGTGTCATCCTATTGTTGTTGTTGTTGTCGTCATTGTTGTTGTCGTTTTGCTCGCGCCGTTGGGTGACCGCCATCCGTTGTCTTTTCGGCAGGCATCCCGCTGCATAGCCTGCATATGTTGTTACCCTCATACAGTTATTTACGTGTATAAGCTTTCCCTCCCCCCCCCGTTTCTCTCACTTTTTCCTACATTTCGAAGATGTCACGTTGTCCCTGTTTCCGTCACACTGGTGGTGGTGGTGGTGGTAATGCTGCTGCTGCAGGAGTTGTCGTCGTCATCGTCGTCAGCAGTTTTTGTGTCGTTGTAGTCCCAGGACTGACTGTGAGGATCATTGGCCGCGCGGTGTCCGGTCACCGACTTCAGCAGCGACTTCAGTGAGTGAGCGAACGGCCGGGCGGGCGGCTTCACCACGACTTTAGCGGTTGGCCAGGCGAAAGGAACCTCGCGCGCCCGCAGACAGAGATAACGAGGGAAACCCAAGTAACAGCGAAGCCCTTTGGGGTGCACTTTGGGGCTCAGAGCCGTAAATCGGTGCGCTTGCCTTCCTTGCGGCGGTGTTCCTTTTAAGTTTTAAGAAGTTGACTAGTTACTACGCGCTACTTCTACACTACGGACAAATTATTTACACTACTACTACTACTGAAGAACTTCCCAGCTGAAAATGCGATAAGCCACGTTTCGTCGTTGTCGTTGTTGTTGTTGCTATTATAATTGCAGTTGTTTTCACTACTGTTGCAAACAGTGCTGTTGCTGCATTCGTGGCCTGCTGGCCGGCCGTCAGAGGTGTCGTCTATTTCCGGTTGCGTTCCCAAGGTTGCATTTCGGTAGGGCCGGTTAGATTAGGTTAAGGACGGTCACGGGGATATTAACGTTATCGATAGTGATTCGTTCGAGTTGGTTCATACTAACACCCTTCCGTTGTCGGCGCTCCGCATTCATCTATAGTCTTAGTTTAGCATGCATAATCATCATGCGTCATGCAAGCAGATGGTGCGGTAGACGTATGGCGGGCTCGTCGAGAACGTGTCTTTTCCGAAACGGCTTTATGTCCTCCTTTCTTTTCAATGTATTTCCTTGCTAAAGAGCAAACAATATTTTAATAATAAATATGGATTGTCGTTGTTGCTGTTGTTGTTGTTGTTGTTGATGTTTTTGTTGATGTTTTTGTTGTTGTTGGTTTTGTTGATGTTGTCGTCGTTTTTAGCCGCTGATTTAGCTGTAATATGAATGGATCTTATGACATCATGCTGGTTTGATGACGCTGCGACAGCGTTAGTGGCCGGACAGGGCGAACCAGTAGCACGTCTGGTTCGGCGCATGTCAAGTCAAGAGCGCGTCATCGAACGTTCGTCGGGGCGTTCGATGCGCTCTAGGCCGCGAGGGATGGGTCGTCTTCCGATGGCTGACTGACTAACTGACCAGCGTCATATACGCTGCGACGGTAGTCGGTCTCGTGACCACCACGATGGATTGTCAGCAGCAGCAGCGGATAATGACGTGATGACACAATACCCAGCCCATTCATTTGCTGGCCGATGGTGCCACCGTGCACCGTGTGCTATTGACTCGGCGTACAAATGGCGTATATGCTTTCTCATACGCTTGTCCGTCTTCCTTTTCTCGTTTGCTCGCTCGCTCGCTCGCGCTTACCACTAACTTAAGCTGGGTTGTAAGCTACACAGGTAGCTGGTACTGGTTGGGTTAGTGGCAGATGGTAAGTCGGCAGATGACAGATGCACAGACAGATAGACAGACAAATGCTCAGCAGCACTTGATGATGCACACTGGCGCCGGCCACACCACCACCGTTTTTATTATTGTTGTTGTTGTTGTTGTTGTTGTTGTTGTTGTTGCTGTTGTTGTTAGTATTGTTGTTGCTGTTGTTGTTGTTGCCGTTGCTATTGCCGTTGTTGTTGTTGTTAATGAGGTCTTATGTAGTTTTCTCCGCTGGACAACAACGTGGCGTGGATGATACTTCCGTCAACAGCCATGAAAGCGAGACAGAGGACGGAAAAGTCGGCAAGGCATAAAGGGGAATATGGGGGAGAGAGAGAGCGAGGGAGAGGGGAAGCTATTGGGACAACGGGGTGTGGCAATTAGCGTTTCCGCGAGCTGTCTGCGTAGCCTTTGCTTCTGCGCTGGCCTCGGGTGATCAACTTCGGTTGCTACCACTGCCGCTGCTGTCGGTATGCTGACATTGACACACCTTGGGTACTAAGCATATTATTATGAGCACGCATGTATATTTGTATATATATATATATATATCTAGATTCCGTATATAGATTATTCCGAATAAAGATTCCGTGCTGGACACCGGCACGGAAATCCCCTAGGGCTTGCGCGTTTCTGCTTGGCAGTCAGGGACCCCGTTGTCTCCACCAAATTTCGATCCCCAACATCTGGTACATCGAAGATTGCCTATTTGCATGAGACCCTGGCATTCGCTTTGAGGCAGTTCGCCGAGTCCAGCAGTTCGATGCAAGAACGGGGTTTCGCTCAATCCACGGCAAGTGTGAACTATTCCTTCCGAACTCCCACCTTGGGATGGATGGCCTACTAATGGCAGAACGATTCCTCCTAGTAGATGCTTACTGAGGCCTATTTCTGTTCAGGTCCTCCTTCTCAGCCACGCGCCTTTAATAGCTACTAAGAAGCGGTGAGTTGACACAGGAGCCGCAGTTTCTTTACGAGGGTTCACTTATCCTTCATCTGCCCGCCTAGGCCAGGCTCCAGGCCCTTATGCTTCTATAGAACTAGACGTTCTTTCTCACATTGGAGTCCTGTTGAGTTGCTCCTGTAGATTTTATTTATCTTCTCTGTAGTCTCGAAACGCCATCCCTCCACCTTTGTTTCATTTGTGGGAACATGAGAACTTGCGTAGAGCCAGTTCCGGCGAATAGGGTAGTTGCGGAAATAAAAAATCGAATTTTTGTAAATTAATCCGAAATCAGTAACGATTCGTTTGTTATTGATGTAGAAGGCCTTCCCGGACGGGGATCATCTTCAGTCTCTTCCCGTCCATCGCGAAATCGACGGTACAACGTGTACCTAATGCTTCGAGAGGCTGCTTGATAACTAAAAGCAGTTCTTAACATTTCCACCTTTTTGGAACATATGATTTGGTTTCTAACACAGAACTTGATGCGCCTTCGTTGGTCCTCCGCCTTCGAGCCTTTCAAAATCGCCGAACCTCGTTTTCTCTACTACTTTAAACTAAACGTAACCAAAAACGTCGACACCGATTGGCTTGAAGGTTTTTTGCATGTAGCTGATAAATGGCGCTTCTAAGTCAAACAAGCCGGAATACCTTGGTGGTTTCGGTTCAGTTTCTTAAATTCAAATTACTGAAACTTGCCGATCTGCTCTCGTATATATATATATATATATATATATATATATATATATATATATATATACATACATAAATATATATACAAGCGCCCTCGTAAAAGGTATATATACACACATATTTTTTACGAGTGCGCTTGTGTCCAAACGTTTAAATTGATGCGCTTCATGATTTTCTCGCGCCATGTCTTTTAACCACATGCAAATAAGTGTCAGCGCCTTTATAGGAAACCATTTTGATTTTACGACAGCATGCGGTTCTACTCATTGTTTGTTTGACATCAGACGAAAGAAACACCGCCGTCAGAACAGTGTCCTTCAGACTTAACGACATGGCCGCCAGTTGCCGTCGATTCCGTGGATCGAAGCGCCCATTCGCTAAAAAGGCTTCCTTTGCCTGTTGAATCTGCACGGTGTTGTCGTTGTGGTTGTTGTTGTTGTTGTTGTTGTTGCTGATGATGTTGTTATTGTTGCTGTGTTAGTGGCATTGCTACCGCTTTTATCGTCGTGGCTGATATTGTTGTTGTTGTTGTTGCTGTCATTGGTGTTGTTTTTGTTGTTCCTTTGCTGCAATAATTGCGGTTGCTGTCCTCTGGGCGCCGCTTACTTAATGCTGTTGTTGCTATTGTTGCCGTGTTTCTGTTGTTCTTAGAGTTATTGTTGTGTTGTACTTGTTGCTACTATTATTACAACTACTACTCTTGCAATTGCTGTTGTTGTTGTGAATATTCTCTCTGTTCCTGCCGTCCGTACTGTTGTTTTAGTCATCATTGTTGCCCCGTTTTATCTCATTGTGGTTATTGATTTTGTTATCGTGGCTGTTGTCATCGTCGTCGTCGTTGTTGCTGTAGTTGTAGTTGTTGCTGCTATCAATTCTAGTCGTTTTACCGGTGTTGTTGTTCTTTTTGATTCTCGTGTCGTCGCTTCTGCTGTTACAGCTACTGTTTTGTTTATTTCAAGCGTTTTTGTTGCTAATATCGTTGTTGTTGTTGCTATTATTATTATTATTATTATTATTATTATTATTATTATTATTATTATTATTATTAATTTTATAATTGGTGCAACCTTTGTTGGTGTTTTTGTGCCACTTGGACGTCGATATTGTTGCTACTGGTGTTATTCTGATTGTTATCCTTTTGTTGTAGTCCATCCGTTGTACTGATGATGTTTTTATTTATCAACTCATATTACTATATTGCGTAAGTGAAGTGAAGTGTTAATTTTCAGCCTAGAACAGCCCTGGTCTGCACCATTCGTCAAGCAATCCCAAAATTGAAATCGCGTTGCCCCGCTGGACACCAATGGAAAGTCTTTGGCGTAGGATGATGTCGTATTGACGATGGATTGGTAGAAGATTGGTGATGTTGTAATCATTGTTGTTGCTGTTGCTGCTTAAGTTTAAGTAAGTTGCTATGCTGCTGTCGTTATGATAGGTGCCGCCTATTTTTCATTCGTTTAACTAATCACGTGGTTATTGTTGCCGTTGCTGTGGTTGCTGTTGCCATCGTCGCCGTCGTTGTTGTTGTTCTTGTTGGCCTTGTTGTCACCATTGCAACTTACATTTTTGCCATTGTCAGTATCCCCAATACCTCGTAGACGGTAGGAAACCAAGCACCCAAACGCTAATTTGCGTTCGACCAAGAGTTCAGACGTTTCGCGTGCGACAGAGACGACAAATAAATACGAAACATGTACACAGGCAGGTGAACAACAGACATACCGACAAATGTATAGACAGGTCGACTATCTGTTGTATGCAATTCCCACAGATATCCACAACGGCACTTGCTGCTGATCGGTTCGGAGTTCCGTTCATCGCCCAGTTGTCGAACGCCAAGAGTTTCGCCGACACCAGTCAACAAACTCGGCTTCCCGGTTGTCTTCACTGGCTAATAATTAGACAGCAGCGCTTTTGTTGTTCTTTAATTCGTGTGTGTGTCTATGCGTTTTTCGCTTTGCGTTTGACGACTTGTCATTGTCGCCTTCGAATGTTTGCTTTTCCTCGTTTCGTCATCTCTCTTCTTCTTTCCCTTTCTCTTCTTCTTGAGATTCGTCTTTGTTTTCCTATCCTGTTTTTGTTATTCGTCGTCGTCATTCCCGACTCAGACTTGGTCGCACGCTCTGTCTCCGAGTACTCGCGGTCTCTTTTCCGCTGTCTTCTTTCTCTTCCACCTTTGTTGTAGCTTGTCGTCGTGTTGGCGTTGTTGCTGGTGTTGTTGGCGTTGTTGTTGTTGTTGTTGTTGTTGCTGGTGTTGTTGTTGTTGTTATTGTTGTTGTTGTTGTTTTTCGTTGTTGCCTGATTGATATTTGTCTTATGCGTAGCTTGTTCAGCTTTGAGATCAAAATGTTTGTCTCTGTTTTCAATCCATCCGGTCCGTGCATAAGCAAACACAAGTACATCATCGCGCATCTTTACAGTTTCGCTTCTTTCACCAGTTTCTCGCACTACAATCCCAGTTACTCTTGGTTTTTATATCGCCCTCTCTCTCTCCTCTCTACCTTTCTCTTCTGCCTTAGTTTGATCACGTTCCTAACATATATATATATATATATACACACACGTACTCGCTTAACAAATTACTAAAGCCGGCTAAACGCTTTTATAATCTTGTGACTTTGTTAACCTCGCTAACAGATGTTGTAATGTCTCTGTATCGACTTTCAACTGGGCCGCAGTAGCTAATGTTGTAATGGAACTGTGGGAACATTACGAGCGTTGCCACAGATTGTCAGACGGTTAAGCAAGTGAACGAACAACCTTGTACTCACCTATTTCCATTTGCAAATACAGCCGTCTCATCAGCAATCTTATTTTGTATTGTATTCAAATGTTGTTTTCATGCTCGTAATGCATAATAGCAATGACGTTCACTTAGTATGTATCGTATAGTATACCGCCATCTGAGGGTGACTTCCTTGTGCACTTATACCAGTTACCACATTACAGCTACACAATGAATAGATGGGGTCTACACCTATTATTAACAGGTTGTGATTGGGAATACATAGAGAGAGGATAATAATAATAATAATAATAATAATAATAATAATAATAATAACAGAGAACACTCCAGCCAGTATAACGTAGATGAGCGCAAAAGCAAAAAAGGAGCAGAGAGATCTTATAGGGGCTTGTTTTCCGGAGAGACCGCGCCGTGTTCTTAGCGGGACAAGACACCTTCAGTGGGGGTTAGCTAAAAGGCTTACAATCGCTTCAGCTCGGCACCATGCAACATTTGGATGTAACGGTTTCGAGGCAACAACCGCGGGTTCCTACTTACATCACAGCTCAGTTGAGCCGGGGTGGGGAGCAAAGCACGCGGACGCCAAAGACGGAATAAATACGCTGGACTGGGAACAAGATACGTTTTTGTGCCTTTTGCCATAGGGCCAATCAGCAAGAGATCCCAAGTATTCCTCAAAGAATTAAGTAAGCGAATTCATGAGATCACGAGCGATCGAAGAGAGGGTCAATTATTAAGGCAAGCATTGTTTTTGGCCGTTTGCAGAAGAAACGCGGCATCTATTTTAGGCGCCATGGCGCTATAAAATAGTTCTTTAAAAGAATTGCGATTATACGTCTCACATCTGTAACATTGTTTAGCATGCAATAATAATAATAATAGTTATAGTATTGTTAATACGCTTTATTAAACAAGTGCTCAGTGTGTTTACATAATTTAGAGATTCCTTAGAGTAAGCGGGTCACCCGGGTAACGATAATACGATGTTTTTCTTTTCTCTATTCGATACGGTAGAAAGCCTGGTATCATCGCTTGAAGACCTCTCTTATCTTTTGTCACAAATCTTGTCTAGAAGTGGCTGACTCAGCTTCAAACCTTTAAATTAGGGCTGTATGCGTAATCATAGGCAGTGCATATGCCTCAAAACTTTTAAGTGAATTTGCGAGCCTCTAAATTTTAATGAGCGTGTGATCCAGTTCGCTCGTAATAAATATTGCCCTTAAAACTTTATCTTTTAAGTGCTCTCTCCTGAACTGCAGGTTAATTATGCGTTAGTATATTCCGGCCGGTGATGAGGTTTAAAAATAAAACAATGGCCACCAATAATGCATTTCTCTACCGAAATGATGTAGAACGTAGTTTTCCATAGACAGCTTTGAATCAAGAACGTCAGACTGCTCGTGGAACTCATTTACCGTATTATGCAGATCTATGCAGGGTACGTGTGAGTCCGCTTTCTATATATTTTCACATCCCCATAAATGTGTACATATGTGTATATATATATATATATATATATATATATATATATATATATATATAATATATATATATATATATATATATATATACATATGATATATATATATATACTATATATATATATATACTATATATATATATATATATATATATATATATATATATATATATATACATATGTCAGGTCACACATGTACACGGTACGACATTCTCATTATCCACGGTGGACCGGCTCTTGCATTGTCTACTATGGAAGCGTTCAATAAAAAAGCACAGAAACACTTTTTTGTGGGGCTGAAATTCAAGAAGGTCTGGGTAGCAAAAAGTGCCATGAGGAATACTTCCTGCAATCATTTATTCTCCTTCTTGATTATTTACTACTCAATAACCTAGTATATATTTATGCCGCACTTGCTTTAACGGTCTACATAGGCATATGTATTTCTTTCTCGGCGAAGAAAGCGCCAAATCGGTTTTAAAATAAATCGAGACATTCGTTAAACGTTGACTAGTTAAAGGCGCAGCAGTGTGTAAAAATAGTTGTTCACATTTTATTGTTCAACTAATTTTTCTCCGCTTCATTGTGACGAATTAGGATTTTGTCTTGGATACTTACTTAGGTTGCAGTCTCTTTCACATGGCTTTTATGTGTCAATTGATAGACTTTCCCTTGCATTTCAATATACGATAAATTGATTGATATGTTTGCCGCGAGCTGCATTGGCCAGAACTACTCTCGGCAAGTCAGAAGATCGCTGAAGTGTGCAAGCGACAACACATAAATGCACAAGCGGAACGCCATTTCGTCGGTGATTACAACTTTTTTGTTTGTTATCAAAGCACATTTACTGTTAAATTGTAGCACAGAATTGTAACAACCGTGTTTTCTGAAGCGCGTACTTCACACAAAGCGTAACGTATTTTACAAACTAATTTTTTCACCCCTCTGTTATACTTGGACATTGTTCGTCTTAGATTTTTCCCTCTCTCTCTTCTCTCTCTCTCTCTATATCTATATATATGTAAAAAAATAATCCGATATATATAACGGTTGCTCTGTAAGCTACTGCAGTTGATGGCCTGAATTTGGAAGGCCTGCAGCGCGGTGGATATGGGTACGGGCACCCTAGCATTTTTCTGCCATTGCACGCCTAGTCACAACGGTTCGAGGCTATTATATATATATATATATATATATATATATATATATCAAGGAACGACCCTAACGTCTTTGATCATGATCACATCAGGCTCATAGGAACAGCACAACAGAACAATAAGTAACAGAAAATACCAACAACAGGGGCAACAGCATGAGCTATAATGAAAGCAACGGCAGAAGCAGCCGCGACCACGATAGCTACAGCCAAAGCAGGAATAGCGACAGAAACAGTTACCACCCCAGCTGAACCATCAGCAACAACAGCAACAACAACGTTAACAGTAAAGTTGTAGAAGCTCTCTTTTCTAGCTGCCCATACACTACTCGTGAAAGGGCGAGAATTGGTGGCTGGGTGCGTACATAGAGGAAACGATCTACATATACATATAAGCAAATCATGGTGCCCGCCCGTAGCAGTGCGTTGGCAGTCAGAACGGTGTTTCACTCTTGATTTTGTTGAAATGAGTGAGGTCATAATGGTGTTGATAGTGTTTACGCCTTATCGTCCCTTCACGCTAGTCTAGCCGTATCTGGCTCGATTAATAATAATAATAATAATACTAATAATAGTAATAATAATAATAATAATAATAATAATAATAGCGTGCGAGAGAGTGTGTGTAATGAAATCTATAGCAGTGATGATCGTCCTGGGGCTCGGTTGGCATAACCAGATCAATAAGGGTCAATCAACCAGTAAACCAGCACTGTTACCGCCAACTACAGAACAGAATAGCAAGAGAAAGACGGAATTAAGGGTGACCACAATGACAAAAACGTCAAAGTCGTCCGGTCACGGCCCGGTCACGACAGCTGCTACAGAAGCTACAGCACAATTAGTGTGGCGCGCCCTTTGATTGGGTTGTGGTCTTTTTCTGTCGTTGTCGTCGTCGTCATCATTCTCATCCAGTTGGTTGCCCTATGGACTCTGTGCGTCCGATTAACTATCTAAATAGCTGACTACGCTAACGACGGTAGCCATTCACTTCGCAACTTAACGACCGTCTACATTAGGACTATGTAGAATCCGATTAGCGACTGCATTAAAAGCTCGCTAACCGTGCTGCTGCTGGGGCTGTTGGCTACAAAATCGATACATATTCGACGACCTTCTTGTCCACGATATGCGGCGCATTGGGTCGCGAAAATACGAATACACTATATTATGGAGCCCCCGACTTTATCTTTAATAGACCTTTGTATCGTTGTGTCCTTTGTTGCCAATCACAGGGTGCAGTCGATGTGGCCAACGAACGCTCTTTGCATTCAGAGAAGGACGGGAACGCGGCCCCACAGTGAGTGGTATTGTCGCTGTTGTTGCTACTGCTACAGCCGGGGCATTTGCTGTTGTTGTTGTTACTACTATTCTCCTTGTTATTGTTGTTATTGTCCTTTGTTGTTGTTATTGTTGTCATTATCGTCGTTATCGTTGTGGCTTTAATTTAATCATTTAAAACCAATTGGTGAGCAAGTCTGTTACCGTTACAATCCCTTCTGTTGTTTTCCAGTTGAACTGTTATACAGGATCGAAGCGTTTGATGGTTGTTACCGTTAACCTTAGTGACAATGACACCATTGGTGACCAATAGATGCAGACAAAATATGTTGTTTGTTTGCTATGTGCGAATGAGGGCGTGAATCCGTTTAACCAGGTGAACTTGGGACGAGTTTAGTAGACGTGCGAATGCATACGTTTATTTGAAAACCCCACGGTTCAGGACTAACGCGTTTCATTTAACCGTGAGAAGGCACGCATTTGACTAGCTCCAAAAAATTAGCGCTCAGCTAATGCGTAGGTTGACAATAAATCACCATTAACCGTTAGCTATCGTGAAGAACGGCAATGGCTTTAACGATTAATAAGCATACGATATGCTTTGTTCGAGATTGTGGAAAAAAACAAGTCATCTCCGCATTTTGTCGATCTTTGCCCTAATAGGACCCTTGTGTGGCAACCATCCTTGAACGACTTTAAAAGACCATTGAAGCATGATTCCCTATATATCGCGTATGTGAATCATACAAATATATGTCGCAAATGATCGAGTTCAACTCAAAACCTATTTGAAGTATGATTTTTTTGACGAAACTGCATATTTGCAATGCAACAACTTACCCACTGTGCTCTCGTAACGCAATTCGAGGCTGCCACGGCCCCAATAGCGTGTTGTATTTTCGAAATTAATCTAGCTATAGGAAGACACACACACGAAACATTTTCCTCTTGCTACATATCGCGGCGAGAACGTCTGCTGTTTGAAAAATCAACGATACACTGGCGCAACATTTAAACGTTTAAGTGTTTAATGTGGAAGTGTTACTTAAAGTAAGTAATTAAACGATATATATATATATATATATATATATATATATATATATATATAAAATGATTCGTCGAAACCTCGCCGACGCAAAACTCGTAATGTATGTTTATGTACACGGCTATACGGGTTCCCAGAATGGGCTTTTAAAAACTCCATACGTCGCCCGCTATCAGCTTCAGCTTTCCTTAGCTCCCTCGGCCGTTGCCTGTAGCCCTAATAATAGCGAGAGCAATGATGTAAGATAATAATAGATATGGGAGCACGTTAGGGGTATAAAGCGATTTACTGCAGTTCAGAAGTTCTAAAAACAACTTGCCAAGAATAGTAGACGCTTAATCTACATAAATACATATCCCTATTTTGGGTAAGATTATAGAGTAAGCTCATATAAATTATGATATGTGCACTTCTTAAGCTACGATTTCGTGAATTGGAATAACCCTTAACAAGGCATAGAGCCAAGATGTATGCAAGCTGTCATTTGTTAAGCGTCTTTCTAGGATCTTTGGCAATTCGTGTAAACGTAAATTTTCTTTAGAAAACAACGCATTATACGTAACGAATGAAGAAACTTTTGCATTGATTTACCAAGCACCTGCAGGCTATGCACGTTTAGCTTTTAATTTATTGTATCTTCCTATTTTTGTAGGTTTTTATTGTAATAGTTTTTGATGTGATCCCTTAAATAAGATATCAGTGTATTTGACGATATTGAACTATTCGAACTAGCGGCTAAAGATGCATTTTGCTTCTGTCTTACAGGTAGTGACAGAAAATATCACTAGGCCACGTGATAGACGACGGAATACCGTAAAGGTGAGTTTAGCAAAAGAACATATAATTATTCGACACCCAATGACAAACTCTGTTGAAGGCTTCGCTTTCGCCAAACATTCGTTTTTTAGTAATTATTTTTACTTTTTACCTTCCTAGGGCAAATCGTAGACATGGACAACGATGTGTATATATAATGTGATATTATGGCTGCTATCTGTTATAATGAGAAACCCTTGAAAGTGTTGCTACTGTGCAAGTGAGATTGATATTTTTTCGGCACTTTAGATTATCACCAGAAAAAAGATGATGTGCAGTAGCATGTAACGGTGTTCCTAATCATTGTTTTAGCCAACAACTGTATCTGACGATATACTACAAGAAAAGTTGAAACATATGTAGAAATGGGCATCGCACGGATGAAACAAAACAATATATATATATATATATATACATGTTTATTTTTCTCTTCTTTAGAGCTCTAATAATGCTTGTTAAGCATAAACTACGGTGCAGGCATGAGTCACACCGTTAGCCTGTGGGCAGTCCTTCTCATGGGAACTTAAGCTTAAAGAGGGCGCGGGACAGCTAGGCCTTTCCCGAATTGTACATAAAGGAAAATATGTTATAGGAAATTTTCAACAACAAACAGGAGTTTCCGCTTTTTGATCATATCCGCTGCGATAAATCCGCTAGCGAAGTGTCTGCTGTTACTTACACATTGGCCGTGTGTACTAGATCCGAATGATTTTACTTGAAACTCGTTTCCCAAAGTAAAATGTTTGCGTCGTTTGATTGCATTGACCGTACGTGCAGCAAAACCTGCCTTGCATGATTTTAGCAACAATTGAGACTATCACACGGTTTAAAAGTTTTAACTGACCGATAGAGACAGGTGGTTTTAGTTTGATTGGACAATCCGCCTGTTGAAAGCTATTTTTGCTTTAGTTTGGCTCGAACGGGGATTTTGGTGTAATTGAGTTGTTCCTCTGTTTCCGCACGGCAAGACTCTTTCGCTGCATAGTGTTTGCTTAATCATGTCACCGGTAAAGGTTTTCGCCTGAGCAAAAATCTGCGAAAATCTGAGCCGAATGCACAGATAAAGTGTGTTTTTTCCAAAGGTAATGTCTCCAACAGACGACGTCTGTTATGTTTAGCTGCAAATAAGCACACATATTTCTCACCTCAAAACAGATGCCTCAGAAAGATCGTTCAATTCCAAATCCATGGTCATGGGACCTAATGCGTGATTTGATATTCAGTAATAATTTGATATTCATAGAGCCAGGCACCTATTTTGGGATCTAAGACGTTTTTTAAAGTCCTCTCCGCTTTGTTGGAAAATGAACGTGAATCACATTACGGTGCACAGTACGTCAATAACGTACTGTAAAAACAGTTCGGGCAAGGCGACGCAGTTAGGTCCTGTTTATACTATATTGCTGCAAGCGCCTCAGGCAAATCATCGATTGTCGTGATTGTGTTGTTAGAGGTATGCCGTCTAACTAGAAATGCTCCACCTCATTTCTACATTTTTCGTGTAATCAATGCTGTTTTGTTTAAGAACGTATCGTAGTTTTGTGAAGATGCATTGGGGAACCTCTAGTAAGAAAGCGTCTTGCTTGAATTTTCGTGCATTAGAAGTCACAGAAGTAATGTCGTTGGCCTGGACTTTTGCGAACTTGAAGGCAACTACATTCATGAAAGAATTGTAAGCATTTAAGGTTTTATCCATAACCTAATATTGGCTGTTGCGCTCCAGCGTATTTTTTTAATAAAAACTCAACAAACATGTGTCGAGAAGCTTAACGAAGAAATCACTTAACTTGGTTTTTTGCTAGCACTATTTATCAACTCGACGTGTCCCTTATGGGATCAGTTGGTCCCTTATAAGAGAGCCACAGACCTACAGTGAGCCCGATGGATTGAATGTCCTTCCCTGAGGAGGATGCCCTACAATTTAGGAAGCGCTTAATCCCTCCAGGGTCTTGAGAGTAACTTTGCATCTGTAAAAATCTGTAACCTTGCTTTCTCGACAGTTTCACTTATCGCCGGCTAAGATACGTCGTCTGTTGCCTTGGCTACGCAATACTCCACCGAGTAGGCTCTCTTTGCCGCTAGAACTGACCGTTCGCCTCGCTGCAAGCGTACTTCTTTTCTATCTAACTCTTGTTACGATTTGTTTATGGGACCGTCTTCTCCAGACGGCAGATTTATTTAAATTCAGTAATTCCTCGTTGAGCTTGAAATTTCCATGATTACGCAATTCAAACCATTCTTACCATACAGGCCATTCTGCAGAAAAGCCTATCGCCCGTGTCTGCCGATATTCCACGAGCTATCATCTTGAGTGGCTAACACTGGCACGATTTACTTATTTTTTGTACTCTGGGAAAAAAACGACGACGGCTCCAAATTTGATGATGAGGAAATAATCCGAATATCATTCGCCTGCACATATATATATATATATATATATATATATATATATATATATATATATATATATATATATATATATATATATATATATATATATATATGTATATATATGTTTAGGCTTACATCGTTCGTTCTTCCTTCAAGTTCTATTATATTGAACCATTTGACAAAATTGTGTAATTCCTTCTACTTCTTTGTGTCTCTCTTCTGATATATAACAATAGAAGTAGCAGTAGTATGTCGATTGGTTTGGACCAAAGCCAAGCTCTATTGTTGAGCGCTACCAATTCAGGATTGAAATGACATCATTTTGTCCATCATCATGACTGCCGTAATGCATGCTATCCCCTTCCTACAGAATGGCTGAATCCGCTTCGATGATCACCTAACGATATATATATATATATATATATATATATATATATATATATATATATATATATATATACAAGGAAATACTATTTATCTAGATGTAGCAAACTACACAAATGTATTTATTTAAAATATGCACAATAAACACATATATATATATATATATATATATATATATATACATATTGAAACGGTGCTTACGTTCGCAGGGACTTAAATGTTATGTCCCATCCTTGATGTCAAACCAAAATGTTTATATACATATAGCAATTAAATCGTGGAACACGGCACTCGGAGGTTGCCGTTTGCCAAGTGTTACCTAACGAAAATTGTGGTGGCCACTGTTCTGAAGAAATGACTCAGGAACCTGCATGGTGAGCTTGCAGAGCGTACGTTCGGAGGTCCGGATCGGAGACGTCATCGGCTTCGGTGAGAGCAGGTACATACAGCAGACTGGAGAAGCGCAAGGGTCTGTTTTGAATGGCTGCGAGTCTTTTCGGAAGCAGCCGTATTGTGTGTGTGTGTGTGTGTGAGCGTGTCGACGTCGAACATGGCCCCAGCTTCCGATGAACCGACTACCGCAAAACGATCGCTGAAAACAATGACGAACTGGCATTGTCTCAACACGACACAACAGAAATCAAACCACAAATGGATTACAATGGAAGTGGCACTTTGACTGAACGACACGCATTGACGAGATGATCAAATGATGCGTATACTCACTAACTCGATCGAGCCTCACTCTTCCTGCTTGTGGTCCGTCTATTGAGCTATTGCACGGCAAATTGCATACGACTGGTCATGGATGGGTGGATTTATTATTCGCTTGACATGTACACATGTACACATACCTAAGTACATGTGTTGCCCTTTTATGTCAGAGGCGCTCAGAGCGCCAGCTAGCACAAGTGGACATACTGAGTTATCTAGGGTTGTTTTCCCCACCATCCTTGTGGCAGCAGCATGACTGTCGCCGACTCTCAGCGGTACATAGTTTATCATCTACTCTCAATGAGCACCGCTCAACAAATTCGATTCATAACAGGGATGGAAAGGGTGATATGACAGTAGTAGTAGTATATATATATATATATATATATATATATATATATATATATATATATATATATATATATATATATATATATATATATACTACTATAGTCTATACCTATACTTTATCGTTCGTTCTATTACTTGATGATGCTTTATCATTTCATGATTGATATTAGCGTTAAATCATCATATGCTTTCATATCGATGCAACAGCATTCGAGTTTATAGCGACGTAAAACAACAAAAGCACCGGTAGAAGCACCAGCAGCTGCAATGACACGGCATCGACGAGGCTGAATTGAGTGTGAGTTTCATCCACGTGTTTCAAACGGATTGTGAACACAGTAGAAGGTGTTGCATGTGCGGAAATGCTTTGCAGTCACCGTGTGCACTCTGCCTGCAATACGCACGTTATATACTCATATATTAGAAGACGAGAAGCAGGAGCATATGGAGACATTGGCTAACTATTACTAATCATATTAATACGAATCGTTGTTATTATTATTATTATTATTGGTATTACTACTACTACTACTACTTTTACGACTATTTCTAGTACTACTTCTACTACTATAGCATTACAATTATGATTGTTACAGTCCACACCACTACTTTTCGGCGGTATTCTCACGTCTGCTTACTAGGGTCGTTGTCGCTACTCTTACTGAGTCCACCCTAACTGCGGCAAAAGCACAACCGAATGAGTTTTAAGGGATGCGTGCTTGGAAAAATGGGTTTTCTATGTATGTATCTGGTTTCTCATGCAGTTCGCCAGAACCTCGTGCAAGTGATTCATTACTGATCCAAATGGGCAACTAGTGTTCACTGCAGACTTGTTGTTGCTGTGGTCGTGCTCATATAGTTGTTGTTATTGTTGTTGTTAATACAGTTTTTATGCTTATAGTTGATGTGGTCGGTTTTACTTAGGACGACATTTGGTTAAGGCCTCTGTCGCGAGTCTTCTGTCTTCGGTTGGTTGTGCCTGTTTTATCTTCTGTTTTTTAAGCCTGCTCTCTGATTTTGTTGTGGGTGTCGAATCGCTCATGTTCTTTAGCGGTAGCCATAACCATACGTAATGACTTTTCTTGTAGTCCTAGTGCTTATATTTAATAATAGTCGTTATACTAACAGCAGCCGAATCAGCTGTGGGAGTACTGTTTCTACTAGTAGAAGTTGTTGACGATAAGAAATGACAGGTTGTTCTCGGCTATCGACGAGTGGCTATATGGGGATCGCTGGGACGGGGCCAAAGTGCTATGTCGCTTTTTGTTGCACCTCTTTCCGTTACAACGCCGCCAGCTTAAGGAAAGGAGTTTCCCAAAGCCTCCCAGTGTAACAAGAAAGCCAGAAAAAGAAAGTGATAGGAGAGGAGAGAGTGATATGGATAGAAAGAGAGGAGGAGGGGGGGGGATACGAGGTTTCCTAAGGACGAAATTTTTGCTCCGCAGCAGTCTTCGCCTGGGCGCGATAATAACTACTTCTGGACAGTGCTCAATCATTCACGGGAATGCTACGAATCACTTTTGCTCATTAGACCAACATTATCGCGCTAGTGGTATATTATTGGACCGAGTGACCTCACACAGCAAATATAGATGTTAAACAGTACAGTTAGAATAAGAAGCTAGCAACAATAGCTACGATGAGAACGACGAAACGACAACAACCACAGTAGCAGCAGCAACAACAACAAACAACAGCAACAAACCACAACAACAACGGCAACAAACAGCAACAACAACAACAACAACTGCACCAGCACAGTTAACGATTGGAGCAGCATCAACCACAATACCAGCATCTACTCGCGACGACAGCAGTGGGAGTAGCGGTACCAGGCCTAGAAGGAGAAGACAAATCCGTTGTTACAATGCCGTCGTCGTTTATGACATTCGTTTGGTTCGGCCGCTCGCCCAACGCCACGGGAACAGGGGCTAGACGTTCACATGAACACATATACACAACAAGCATACTTGCGCATATATATAAATATATATATATATATATATATATATATATATATATATATATATATATATATATATTGACGCTCTGTCACCCACAGTATATGCACGGAACGTGAGTGCACCTGATGCACCGTAGCGACAAATGGCCGCCTAAGGCCGAAAGGGACGTCGAAGGTGATGTAGACGTATTGACAACGACAACAACCTCAACAACAACGACAACACCAATAAAAACAACAGCAACGGCAACAACAACAACGACAACTACAATAGAAACGACAACAACAAACACAACAACAACAACAACAACAACAACAACAACAACAACGACAACAACAACTACTACAACAATAACAACAACGCGGTCAAAGACATTGCGTGTGCAGTGAACGTGGGCGGTTGCCTGTCAATGAGCTGACCGTCAGAAACGCATTAGTCAAGTTCCATTTTGCCCCTAACCCACTTCATCCCCCCCCCAACCCGTACATCTGCCCGCTTTTCTTGCGCTGCATAACGAACCCACGAACGACAGCGCGACGATACTACGCCTGTCCCTTTCGGGGTTGTGTTGTTGGTTGTTATGATGGGGTGCTGATGGGGGTCTTAGAGACGTGGGGTAGCAAGGACCCTACGTTGGCAGCAGCAGGAACAGCAGCAGCAGCAATACAGTGGCCAGTCGCCGGTAGGCTAAAATGACTGCCGATTGATTGGCGTTTGTCGTGGTCTCGTGGCGGTGGCAGACGCGCTCTTAACGATGGTTGGCGACGATGAAGATGATGATGATGAAGAAGACGACGACGTCTTGGATGTTATTGTTGTCGACGACAACAACCCTCATTGATGCTCTATATAGGTGATGTTGCTGGTAACGACGACAGCGACGCTGACGGTGGGGTGACACACTGAAGGGGGTTTAGACATTTGAATATTATGCATGTGTCGTGCATATTGGGGTGCGCCGTGCGGTATGTCTCATGCCTCTCACATTCCTGTGAATGCTGGCGTGATCATGGCGTGGCCATGTGTTTGAGGTGGAGGCCGAAGGGGTTTAGGGGTGCGTGTGTGTGCGGCGGTGTTCTGAAGCCCGCCTCGGGGTTCGGGCTGGTCGATTTGCCTCATTATCCTTCTCGCCACCGCCCCTCGTTTCCCCTTCTTAGTTGGTTACGTCTGCCTTCTATTTGTTTTACTGATGTCATGACGCTGTGCGCCGAAACAGCAGTAGTTTAAGCAAACGATGGTTGGTGATGCTCTGCTCGGTGACTCTTGGCTACGGCACTGCCGCCGCCGCCGTTTTCAGAATCGAACAAAAACGGCTGCGGACTCCCACCTATGCATACATTCATTTGCCTGGTTCCCGCCTATCTGTCCCGCTGCTTGCCTTTGTCGTCGCCCAAGCTATTTGCTTACGAAGGCATTCCATCGTAGGTATTCCCATTGGAGCCCAATTGTAGGCGCCTACTCGTCGTTCAGAACCACTTCGTGCCACTCATTGAAATGGTCACAGCGGATAATGACACACGCACACATGTATATAAATATATATAAATATATACCTACCGAGCAACACGGCTTAGTGGCAAAGCCTTTGCCTTGAATTCGGGAGGACTGGGTTTGAGACCCAGATTGGTCACTCTTAAATTGGTTTGCATGGTTTCCAGTTTAGACAAGGTAAATGTCGGAGTGGATTAAAAATTAGCCATGACATTAAAAAAACCGTACACAGGCAGTAGCCTTACAAAAAATCTAGAAAAAAATATAGATATATTTAACAATACCGAAAGACGATGTAATATACACATATATATCCACAGGCGTATGATTGTGCCGTCTAACGTCGTTAGTCTATCGGCGGCACACTGGACGCGATACGCTGCTTAGTAACAACAATTAGCGAAGACCTGGGACCCTCCTCATAGACCTTTGTTTGACCCTTCCTCCGGTCCACTTTCTGCCTCGCTTAGTGACCTGACCATTTACTGTACTTTTTTTTAACGCTCTGACAACCACATTTTAGACGCTCGTAATTAAGCTACGTTGCTTGTGGCACGATACCGTCTAAGTGCATATATCGTCATTGCGTTCTCGTACTAGAATTATATAGGCTTTCTCCAGCAGAAGTATGTAGCAGCAAGGGAATGACAACCACGTTCAACAAATTCAACTAGCACGGCCAGGGCTCGAACTAGCGATGTTCGTAGCCGTGGTTGCTATGGCAACGCCCCGTTTCGAACGGTGCGTTAGCCGCCTAAGCCACCGCCACTACCTTACTGAGACAGATCACGATTGGGTGTCGGTCGGCCGAGGTCCGTGATCGAGGCTGACTGGCCGACGAGAGAAGAGCCTCAACCTCAGTGGCACAAATGACACAAACCGCAAACTTGGCGACCGAGTCGCTAATGGCAATGATGAGACTGAGATTTGAACCACATGAGCCATTACCACGATGAAGGTTAGTGAAGTAACAAAGACAACTTCAGCCGCTGGTGCTGCTACGGCTACCCAACGCGCCAATTCGCGTCGACTGGTCGTGTGCTACTGTTGAATTGTTTTGTGCTATCCGCTCTTGTTTTTCTGTTCAAGTTGCCTCAATGCGTCGTAAGGGTGGATGATTATGTTGGTGTTGTCTGTGATTGTGTGCACTGTCGTTAATAGTTATTTTGCTATACGCTATACCGCAAGCTAGATATGTTTTGTTTTATTTCGCTATAGAATGGACAGCTGCTCATACATTGTGTTAAGCTAGACCATTTTATTGTAGCAGTAACACACAAGACGAATGATATATATATATATATATATATATATATATATATAATGTCATGGTTACAGGGAAATGTGTATAACTAGCTACACTTGGGGTATATATATATATATATATATATATATATATTTCGAAATGTTTATTTTGCAGTTAGAAATGTCTTTTAGTGCAATTTGTTCGTACTGCTATAACAAACAAATGACGTATGTTTGTTATCAATATGTGTGTATCTTTTAGTTTGATTCTATACCGTTGTTTCGGGAAAAGAAGGCAAACTTTTGGGCGGGGGGGGGGGGGAGACGAATACGAAAGTATTTCGCCCCAACACAGGGTGAAAACATCAGGTGAGGTGAGCTATTAGTCCCCGGGGCAATCAAACAATCTTGCCATTAACAACGGATATCAACATATAGTAACACGAGACGTTTATTTACGTTTCCTAGCGCTCGCGTTCGAGCGACCGTAGCCACAACAACACGGTTATGTGGCCGAGAGCCATTTGAACTCGCGTTAAACTTGGATAGCTCATAACGCGGGTATGGTGGCTATCATCGGTGTGAGAAGTGAAGCTCCTCGATGAGAATTATTACGCACATGTACGCGCGTGCATGTACAAATGCATCCCATAAACATACATACATCCATGTTTATGCACACATTATTATACTTTAAATCTATTTGATTAAATTCCTCAAACAATCAAATTCCTCTAGTGAGATGTGCTGGCGTACGGCTGCTGCATCAGTGCATGCATCGGAGTCCGGTTGTCTCATGGAGAAAGAGACAGCTGCTGTCTTTGATACTGTCTATTTCATTCGCTTTGTAAGTTCAGTTTCGCCAGTGTTGTTGTGCCGCTGCTAACAGGTCCCACGGTTCCTATTACAGCTAGGACAGATGGTGTCCGATCGAACCCGGTGGCGTGGTGCATTTGCGTGCGCCTTGCACACACACGGTTATGTGGCCGAGAGCACGGGTTCGAGCCCCAACATTGCACATTGGTATTTATGGGGTCGCTGTTTTACAAAGCAATGCGAAAGCAAACCCGTGGACGTTAAATGTTGGCTGAGGGTTAATCTGAATTTTTTTTAGAACAGATGGAATCTAGTTGCGATATCCAGACATTTTTGCTGCTGGTAAGGTTCTGTGTGCTCGGCGACCCACCCGGGAATCACAGCGGTACGCTCAATGTAGGAGAAAGCCACGTGGCTACAGGACACTGTGGCACTCTGCCGCTGCTTTATTATGATTATTGTGGCCCGGCCTTCTATCCAACGATGCAGGACCAGACATACACCTGATGTTGTGTGTGAGGCTGAAATTACGTTATAAACCGGTCGTTTAGTCTGTTTCTGCATCAATACGTCAAGGAGGTGACATCCAGGGTCTCCTTACTCTACCCCGACAATGGGATCCTTCTTGACAACGATTCCTCGGTGTGGTTCAGAGACATCAAAGGTCTTAGAATCGACAGGCGCGGTTGGGCGGGCCACCGTCGTCGCTCGGGTGACGTTCGAATGGCGTATCGTAGCCCATCACCGCGTGTTTTACCTTCAATAACGATCGTCATAAATCCTGCGACCCGAACTGCCCCCTGGCCGAAGGTCCAAGTGGCTAACAAAACAAGCCGAACAAACCGAGACAGGCTCTGATATTTGCTTGTGTTTTCGGACGCTATTGTTCTTCGGCCGAGTGGCGAGTCAGACATGTCTCGCGTTCTGCTCTTCTCTGCCTACTAAACCGGCATAACCAAACTCTACTTTTTGTTTCGTTACAAACAATTACGTTCCCTCTCTCTAAACGTTGATTTAATATTTAATACGATGCACTGTTAGTGCTAAAACCTGTCAACTCTGCGCATTCAACTCTTCATATAGTGTTCTTCGTCTGTTTGTTCCTCGCCGGTCTCACTCCATCATTGTTGTGGAGAGTGTTGTTGTCCTTGTTGTAGACGTTGTCGAATAGAGACCTTTTAATGCCGCTGCATATTAAACCGCTGTCTCCCGGTGCACATCATTGAATGATGAGTCTCGAAACGTAACGTTGGCACAAACAAAATAGTGCGGTAAACGCCGCCCTGGTTCGGCTCTTTCATGGCTATGTGATTTAAAACTTAGTGGCAGAATGTCTTTATTTGTATATATATATATATATATATATAGTTGGCTGGGCAAGCACTCGTTTGAAAGTATTTTTTCTCTTCTGTAGTTCGTAGTTTTGGTAGTTATTTTTGGCGGCCTTTGTCTATCTGTTTATCTTGCCGACCAGTCGGATGCACGTTTGCGAAAACAGCTATTTTGATGGTTTGTTTGGCCAAGTTGACAAAATTGAACGAAAAGCGAGAAAAAACGAAAAATAAAAAGAAGAACACGACGCCAACAAAAGTGACGATAATCGTCATCATCAGCACCACTATTGGTCGGTGCCGGTGGCCGCGACGTGGTCGTCGAAAAGATAAAAGGCTCAGGCCGAAGCGAATGCTGTGCTTAGTGAAAAAAGAGTGTAAAATCTTTTGAAGGAAAGCGACAACGAGCGCGAGCAGGGAAACATCGAAGCGAGCACCACCGCCGCCGCCACCTCCGATGGGGCGAACCAACCGACTTCGCGCGGCTTCACCAGCCGTACACCTGAACAATGACGCGCTACCTCACGATACGCTCGTTTGCCCGCTGCAGACCTTCGACGTGTGTAAATAATAACAGCGCCTCAATGTCAGCCAGTCACTCGAGGGCTACGTGAAACAACAGGTGCTGGGCTACGGTAGTGGACGAAGCCGAACGTCACAGGGCACTAACTATCATCTAGACAGCGGAACGCGAAAACCGGCGACGCGACAACAACAACAACAACACAACTCCAAGAACAACAACAGTTTTACGAAAAACAACAACAACTCCCAGAACAACAACAATTTTACGAAAAGCAACAGCAACAACAATTTCAAGAAAAACAACAACAACAACAACAACAACAATTAAAAAAAAAAAAACAACACTAACCAATTCAATAAAAGCGACAATAGCTCTCTTGGCTCTTACTAAACGAAAACCCTGAAGTACGATCAAAATATTGAAAGCAGATGTCGAATACTCTCCGTATACAGTTGGCGTATCGTCGTTCTGTTTGTGCATAGACGTTTCAAAATAGTTGTTTGTTAGTTAGTTAATAATCCACAGCAGACGCACCGTACTACAGGGATCGAAACCTAAACAGAAGAACTCTAATGATCAAAAACACACAGGCTGTGGGCTGTTAAAAATAAGCGTTGTCTCTTGTCAATAATACGCCCATAATACGCTAACTTTAAGGTTGGAACTTAGGACACGGTGAGCGCAGCGATTTTGTTCCCGCGTTGAACGTCCTATGAATCAGTCTAGCATAAAGGGGCACAGACTGTCGAAGAGCTCTCCATGCGGCGAGTGATCTTCCTCGAACAGTCAGAGCGCATGATACACACTAGTGTCTTTTTCAATAATCGATATGAAAAAGGTGTCTTTTTGGCGCGTTTTTGCTCTCTAAGCAAACAGTGAAAAACGGCGACGGAGTTTTGGCGAAGCGCGAAGTCGTTTTGCCCAATCGGAGGCATCGGCGTTCCTTTCGATTCCCTGTTCGTGCTCGTCGTTTCTTGCCTGCCCGTACCTCCGTGCGCCGAGGTTGCCTTGCTGTTTTGCCGACAGAAGCTGGATACCAAAATCTATCCACCGTTCACAATACACATTATTTATAAACAGCTCTTGCTTGACTGTGTATGTGATCCCTTCACTACCATTATTTCTGTATATTGCCGTTCACAACGCGGTTCTAATATACTTTATATATATATATATATATACATATATATATATATATATATATATATATATATATATATATATATATTGTGCGTTGTGAACGGTGATAAAAAATATGAAATTACCACACTACAGAACAGTGAAGTTGACAATACTTTTTTAAATTTTAAATCGCATTTATAATTAGTATATATATATATATATATATATATATATATATATATATATATATATATATATAATACACATGTATGGGATCGTACATGAGGAAAATAACGCCAGGACAGCGGATTTGCCAGTCAGTGCTTTTTTTTGACTGGTGGGCTGTCCCCGAGCTGTGGTGACCAGCGTGAGATCGTTCCGACCGCTCTGGTGAAAAAAAACGCGCACTCAGCCGCACTTTTCCGTTATTACAGTCATTGTGGTTGGTGTTGTTGTTGCTATTCTCACTGCATAGATGCTCTTGTCACCCATGGCGTTGTTTTACTGCCGGCCGTTCGTCGTTGTTTTTGTCGGATCCCTGAAGTAATGACCTCGCTAACGGCATTTTCCAGACGCTGACTTGCTTCGCGCTGCCGGAGCCTGTCATGCGATAATATCTGATGAGGCGATGATATAACCGCGCATTTATTCGGCTTAATTGTCGTAGCTTCGTCCGCATACAGGTTGTGGAAGCATCGAAAAGACGCTGTGAACCGCCGTAATATTACGTACTCCCAGAGCTAGCGGCGTATTTTGGAAAAGTCGCTTGAGAACCTCGCCTGACCTACGATAAATACGCTCTCCCGTTGTTTGTAGTTTGCAGTTCCTTGACATACAAGCTTGTCGTTGTTGTTGTTATTGTTGTTGTTGTTGTTGTTGCTGTCATTGTTGTATCTGCACACTTGCCCAAATGCGGGACCACAGTTCTGCCAACATTGAGCTTTTACCGCTTACATACGTGGACGATAACTTCCATTGGTTGGCGCCGCGTCTAATAGTCATAAATGGAATACATTTCTTCGATTTCTTCGACACACTCGTACATCAGGGATCTGTGTTGATGGCTTTTTTCTGGTTCTGTCGTTTTGACTGACTCTGTTGATGGTCAGATCGGATGATCTCGACGAAAAGCTCATGTTAAATATGCACTTGAGCTGTACGTTTTCACATCGATTCTTCCGTTGTGTAAACGCCTTGAATGCACAGGCAAATATATTCATTGCAGTGGTCGAACCTAGTAACAACGTTTTATTGTATTGTAATATAGCGTACCTGGCGTACAACCTCATTTTGTCTTCTTCAATTATTTTATATTTGTTATTATGCTGAGCGGTGTTTTTGAACAATAAGGGAAGTAGCTAAATTTAAACCTAGAGAGAACCAAATCGTTTTTGGAGGATGATAGCTAAACAGAAGAATAAAAAAGTGATTAACGGACAATTTCCATAAGTAGGCGGAACAGGTGACAAAAAATGAAAAATAGTGGGAGGACCGTGCGGATTAGTCAAACACAAGACACGGATAGGCAGTATTACAAGATGGCCAGGCCAGAACTATCCTTTTAATAGTGAGCTCGGGTCAGTGTACGATTATGACTGGCCAATCTAATAGTAAATTATATATATATATATATATATATATATATATATGATTTTGCAAGTGATCCAGAGATGATCTCTTATTGCGTACGTATAATCACCCAACATGGGCAAATAAATTCATATATGTGCCTGTTTATTCGATTCTTCAAAGGATAGAACAGTACCGCTTAGAAACAGATTATCGAGTCTGGGATGGATGTTCCATCTTGACATGTATATGTGCAGCAGTGACGCTGGTGACTGTCTGTTTTGTTGGTTTACCTGGATTTTGCTCCCTAATATATATATATATATATATATATATATATATATATGCATTACCAAGAACAAATATTTTCCATACTGAATATGGACGGTTACGCGTCGAAAAGTGTTGTGCCTTCTTAACATTTTGTATGCGTTTATACTTGTTATAGGCTAAACTTGTACGTTTAAGAGCGCGCCGTGCCCGACGTTTTTCTCAAGACCTTTTAGATTGACCAGTTTGACAACCCAAATAGTACAGTTGCGATATAACGAGACATATTGATGGACTGTTTTATACATATATATATATATATATATACTGGCACTCCCTCTCTGATTTGTTTTAAATTTATTTTTAGCTCTTTTTCTCTGAGTATCCTAACAGGAGGTATAGATTAGGATCCGTGTGTGCCGTGTAACACAAACACAGTCAGAATACACACATTTTTCGCCGATCCGCTATTCTTTATTTGCTGTAAAGCAAATCCAAATTTTTGGCAACCCTGGTTTTCCGACCAATCTGTTCTCTAAAACTCAGCTTATCATGAAGTCATTGTCTAGATGAAAGAAACATTTTTGTCTATATTTGTTTTTATTCTTAGCGTTTACTTGATTCAACGAGACACACAGTTTCCTAGTATTTAAAAAATACACCCTACAAACAGGCTCGTATACATTAACGGATCCTGCATAATACAGTACACCTTTATCCATCATACGTACAGCGTGTATATATATATACATATTATAAACATATGCCTACCTATGCACTGTCGCGAGCACTGCTGAGTGTGCAAACGTATTGTAAATAATTAATAAATCATCAAAATATTTTCTATATATATATATATATATATATATATATATATATATATATATACATATATGAGTGTGTGGAAGCCGACCAAGAAGTGTTTTTCGGCATTAAACATTTGTGAGCAGATGCAAGGCACTGCTAACTAGTTTCATATAGAAAAACAAAACCTGCATGCTTGGCGCACCATACATATGCATATGTGTAGAAGCCGGGACACTTCTGTTGTGCCGTCCCGTGGATGCCCCGTTGAGAGCTTGTTCACGTGCGTGTGCCTCGATTGAAACCCGTGATTGCCGCTGCCGCCTCATTCGTGACCGGGCCGACATCGCTCTCTGCGAGGGACGCGACGCGACGCGCGCCTGTCAATACGGTGCGAAGTGTTGCGAGTTGCAGCACTGCGGCGATTCCGGCGGCTGAAGCATCAACTCGACCAATGGGGTGGTGATGACGATTTGCCTTTAGATGCGGCGCTACCACGCCTCCTAGCATCGAGTGAGCACGTTCACGAAACGCTGCAAACACTAAAGTCGTTGTTTTTTGTTATGATTGTTATTTTCCTTGTTGTTGATGTTGCTGTGGCTGGTATTTTTGATGTTGTCGTTTTTGTTGTATTTTTATTGTTGTTGTTGTTGACGTCGTCGTCGATCCAGTGGTTCTCCTGGCTTGTGTCGCCCGTGTAGCTGTTTCTGTTGTTGCTATTAATGTTAATGTTGTTGTTGTTGTTGTTGTTGTTGTTGCTGTTGTTGTTGTTGTTGTGTTGTTGTTGTTGTTGTTGTTGTTGTTGTTGTTGTTGTTGTTGTTGTTGTTGTTGTTGTTGTTGTTGTTGTTGTTGTGTTGTTGTTGTTGTTGTTGTTGTTGTTGTTGTTGTTGTTGTTGTTGTTGTTGCTGTTTTTGTTGTTGCTGTTGTTGTTGTGGTCGTCATCTGATCCTTGTTGTTCCACGTTGTGCCTGGCTACTGCGCAGCGGCAAACGGCCACTGGAATAACCAGCCGACATTCATTGGTAGCCGAATCATTGCTACATACAAGTAGGATCGGATGAGGCAATCTCCTCAGCAACAACAACAACAGCTACAGCAGCAACAACAACAACCACCACAACAACAACAACAACAAAAGCGTCAACTACAGCAGCAACAAAAACGTCAACCACAGCAGCAACAAAAGCGCCAACCAATACAGCGACAAATTAACGAGTACAGAAAACCCGGCTACGATAGCAATAGCAATGTTGCTGAAACGAGCTTGCAACGACAAGACGGACGACGAAGGCAACAATAGCAAAAGATGCCACCGTGCGGTTATGCGGTGGTGATCACATGCGGATAGAGATCTACAAGACCGAGTTATCGGTGTGCCGACGCTGAGTGTAGGCAAAGATAAATAGATGATAATAGGAAGCCGGAGTGAGAGCATAACATTTATATGTGAATAATTTTGAATACAGCGCAACACAAAACGGTTTTGTATTTATGCAAAAGCAATATAACAAGATTACACGGCGTTTGGCCAAAATGAGCCCCGTCTTCGTATTCACCAAATGAGAAATTATTGACAATGCTTTCTCTGGCAGGTTCGCCCGTCTCGATAGGAACCACACTCTGCCTATTCTCGACTTTATTGTTTGAAAATAATTGTGCAATCAAATGTTGTGGGCGCAGAATGTTTGGGTAAATACTTCTACATCATAAAAATGCAGATATATTTTTATTCTTTTTCACTGTTTATTCCAAGAGAAAACAGCACATGGTAATATATATATATATATATGCTTTAAGACGTCATATATTATTGAAGAAATCAAAATATTATAACATCGTCTGCAATTATATATATATATATATATATATATATATATATATATATATATTAGGTTATGCAAACACATTATGGGTCGTCCTTAATAGTGAACTGGCCACATAAATCACCAAAGGCTGACTGAGCCGAGATACCGATTAGAGAGGGAACGCAGAGTGTGCTGTCCGGCCGTGGTGGAATCAAAGATTTCTCCAGTTCCATTAGTTGGTCCTCCTGGCCGTGTACTGACCAACCTGCCGAACTTGATTAATTGGTGTAGTGTTGCATCTATAAAGTCATGAAATGACATTTTCAACAATTACAATCAGAGTTATTTGCCCTAACAACAGACACCGCAACAACAACAACTCGGCAAAACCCCGAATCGAGAAGATGAAGGAGGCCTGAATAGAACATCGACGAAAATGTGGAATTGCGGCGACGACAACATACGAACTCTGAATCATTCACGAACTGCCGCTGGACTCTGTCCATTATCATCACTTGTGGTTTAGGGTATATAACACTTTATTATTGGTATAGAAAAAAATGTATGCCGCAATGATCATGATCATGTATGCATTGTTTAGAGTGTGCTACTCTGCAATGCTAGCGCCAAATAAGTGGGTACCATTTGGATTTGCGTGCGCCGACTTGGCTTCCCGCCAAGCCGAACGAACAAACCGTTTACGAACTCGATTCGAGGCCTCTCGAGTGATGAATTGCTTACATTTTAGAGCGAAGGTTTGTTACACTGCTCTAGTGAAATTTAAAAGCTTGTATTTATTTTCGAATTTTGAGTCAAAATGTAAGAATTTTTATTTTTTATTTTCTACAAGCACCAGTACTGCCCGTATCGACTAGCCGCAGTTATAAACGTCGGCATCATCACCACCATCGTCGTCCGTTTATTCTTGTGTTGTTGGTACTTTTGGCACTTACCATTGAGTTGTTGTGCTGTTGGCATTTATCCTGTGTTTGT
>QVRM01006574.1:282500-492500 GCA_003439945.1 Dermanyssus gallinae | reverse complement strand
ATTATTAATTCATTATCAATTATGTTGCATAAGCGTGTGAACTCGATTACTATTAGGTTTTTTTGCGCACCCAGTGGCACTTACGCACTAGGAGTTTTCTTTTCGGATATCCGGCTAGGGCATCTACTTCAGGGACTCACCCTCCCGATGAATCTTGACGAGAGCTTGTTTGTCGCTAGAAGCATTTGTGGAAATTCAGGTGTTGCATGCACGAATGCATCATGCCGGGGAATGTATCAGTGAGCCTTCCGTTTGATTTCTTTTTACTTTGAAGTGCATTTATTATAGAGGGGACATCACATTTCCATTAATTCGAGCTAAACTATCTTTTTATTCGAGTTCTAGTACTGACATTAAACCTGCCGCAATCAGTTAGATCACGAAGCGTAGGGGCGTTTATGCACTGTCTGTGGATTTTTGCTTTAGATCTAAAGTGAGGCATTTCGGTAGCTATACCAGATGATGGCTAGAATCCGCAAGACTGCTCATTTAATTTATAGCGACTGCTGTCTTCGCGGCCGTTTTCCGTAAGAACAATCCGACGACTATTGGTCTGATAGAGTTATTGTTTTTAGGGGCGGCAAAAGTTGCACCGTAAAATATTGGTAAGCAGAATGGAGGAATTATTGTATTTAATGCTTAGCTCAGTTTGTTCAGAGGGCGCTTTGACAAAGAATAATATAGGAATAGGATCAGGTATATCGTGAACGAACTGCTTCAGCCCAGCACCAGCGAAGTTTCAATATTGCCATAGCTGCCAACTGTAGGCGGTTGAAAGAGCTCTCAGGTAGACAGGTATGAATGGGAGTGTTGAGGTGCCTTAGTTCCCGCGTCGTTCGGAGTCAAGAGGCGCCATCATTGCTGATGATTACGGGACCCGGGTGGTAGAAGTCGTCACCTTCCGCTAATTTGGTTTCAGCCAGACTGCCGCTGTATGAATCTTCGTTTTATTTTTCTAAGTCGTATTCATAATTTCTTCTCTGTGTGTAACAGTAGAAGAATCCTAAAAATGTTGTGCTCGAGTTTGGCGACTTTGACCTTGATGATACTGCTTCAAGTGGCTTTCAACAATGTTCTATTGAAACATCGGTTTTACTAAGGCCAAATGGTGATTGATGTCTTCCTGAACGTACATGTACATGTGTATGCAGAGCGAGCCATTATTACTGCATCGACGTTTGTCGGGCGGAGACGGATAGTGTCAGCCGCTCCGTTCTCATCTTTGATCAGGGTCTAAAGGTCTCGATCACACATCGTCATAGAAACTGTTAGAATTTGGTGTCGGCAAAAAATTACCAAAGCTAGTGCAGCACACAGAGCAGCTATTATTATTATTCAGAGGATGTAACGGCGCCGCTCTATTGCGGACATTGGGATGATGTTTAAAAGTAATCGGAACGTAGCGAACCAAACCCGAGATATAAATTGTGAGTTGGGGAACCTCAGTATCGCCATCGTACCGGTAAACTGCGCCTGTAAGAACTCTCGCCGAAAAATTGCTGAACAAGTGCGCTACTTCGAATCAGAGAAGAAACCCTCGTCAGCCCCAAAGACAGCTCGCTAGAGAGGCGCATTTGTCACGTGCGAGCCTCAGAAAAATTTCAACGTAAGAAAGTTGGCTTTGTAAAAAAATTCCGCTGCGCCATTGTACCGTGACCGCGATCTCGACTTGTTATGAGCAAATGGCTGGTGTGCGGGCAAGCTTACACCGCCGAACGAATGGCTGCTTGTCCGAAGCGCCCAGAATGCTACGAAACGCGGAAGAGTGGTTGGCCGATCGCAAGGAAAGGCCACAACCATCGTGTGGGCCGGAATATCGGCAACCGGCAAACAAAAATTGTTCGTTAATTTTTATTAACCCACCACAAAACGTCGGTCAAATGATTGACGAAATAGGATTTTAGAAGCGATTTTACTCGCCTGGGCGCAAAACTACGTTAATCTATCTACGTGGTAGGTGTTCCAACAGAACGGGCCCACACGAGGAAAGCCGTGCAGGAAGTGGTGCAAAGAGCACCTTACAGACTTTTTGTAAAAGTCGGACTGGCTCCCGCGAAGCCTGGATCTAAATTTCACGTAATATTCTGTGAGGGCGTTTTAAAAGCCGGTCTTGGACTGCTCGATTTCAAAATTTAGACTACAGTGGGACAAACTTGACGTTTCCTATGTGGGACCAACAGTCGATAGCGTTTTGTGGAGGCTGCGCGCGTGTCTGCGAAACAAGGGTGTACTATTGTGTGACATATATATTTTTCAGTAACCAACTACCTATTAATTAACTAAACTTTTGCTATGTTAGTATCTGTTGTCGTTATTCTATAGTGACTTCTTAAAGTTGTCACTGTAAGTATGGTCCATCTTGTATATATACATATATATAAATATATATATATATATATATATATATATATATTTTTTTTTTTTTTTTTTTTTTTTTTAAGTCAGGCATGGTGTGTTTGCGGAACTGCATACATTCACTTGCTTGAGTTCTCGTTATGAGACGTAGTACAAGGGTCTGGGGATAAAAAGAGAAAAAGAAGATAATAAAAACAGAAGTTTTCACCTATACCGTATGATTGGCGATACTGACACAAAAGGCAAAGGAGCACACTGAGCTATAACTTGATAGACTATAATATAACTCGAAATGATAACTAAAAACTAACATTTAGACCATCGTCCGAAATAAATCCCCCTTTTCAGTCATGTATTCCGATTTAAAAGCCATCTTTTGACGTCTCGGGTAAAACAGGTCAGGGACTCCGAGTAACGCATTTTATGTGGGATACTTCCCCACACGACGGGCCAGTCTGTATACAAGAGATTGGATGCTAGATCTTTTCTATATATATAGCACCGATCAGATATAAAGTCTATTTAGAAACTGTATAACCGAAAGCTTCGTGTTGCTGCGCAGTGGCAACGCCAACCGTTGTGTTAGCATGCAACGCAATCGGCCCGCTTCAGTTGTCAACCAAGAGATGGTAGAGAAAAAAGAACCTTTGTTGTTGTTGTTGTTGTTGTTGTCGTCGTCGTCGTCGTCTTCGTTGTTGCTAGACTGAGGGACACTATCCTACAGCGCACTACAGCCTCCTGGCGATATGTGACTTTTGCCGTTTGCGTTGCTGTGATTGCCGTCGTCTGCGTCCTCGTCATCAGTGTTACTGGTGTTGTTGTACTTATACTTCTACTGTTTTGACCTTGCTGTTGTTGTTGCTGTCGTTGTTGTTGTTTTGTTGCTGTTATTGTTGTTGCTGTTGTTGTTGCTGTCGTTGTTGTTGCTGTTGTTGTTGTTGCTGTTGTTGCTGTTGTTGTTGTTGTTGTTGCTGTCGGCAGTAGTGATGGTTACCGTGTTCCAAGAGGAGCGACCGCAATCACAACAACAACAACAGCAAAATAGACAACAGCAGTAGCGGCGGCAGCAGCAGCAGCAGCAGCAGCAGTACGCGACAACAACGAATACTGTTGCGTGTTTTGCGGAGAACAAGATGATCCGCAATCATGTGTGTATAGGCGCTTCTAAAAGTAGAACTGACGCCAGTGAGAGCTGCTAACTAGACGCACGGCAGGCCAGGCGGTCGAGTCCACAGTGGTGGAACAGTCGCATCATCAGAGTGGGCAAGGCCAGAGCACTTCGTGCTTTGCCCAGTGCTTTGCCCGCCTGACCTTGGCTAACACTTGCCTCATGACCACCGTGGCCTTCGTGGCGCCGCCGATGATCTCGCGCCCCGCCGCTCCTGCAACGCTCGTATGCAAACTGTTCACATACAGCGCATGCCGAGCGCGGACCGGCGAGCGGGCGGGTGGGTGAGTGTCCCTAAAGACAGGCAGACTTTACTCGTTCAACTGCCCCAAACAGATTGGCTACACGCTTCGCTCGGCTAAGTGAGGCAGTCAGAGGAAAGAGGGAGCCCTTTGCAGAGCAGTGTTGTCGGGGCCACATTTGAACCTAGCGGACGGGGACTTGCCGAAAACAAACAGAATCCGCACGACATTCTAGTAGCATAGCCCGCCAGTAGGGAACCAGTCGCAGTAAACCAGAGAAACGCGTTGGACATTACGGTGCCATGTACGGTAGCCTAGTGTAGTATTTTCGTGGGAGGTTCGTCTAGAGGTTAGCAGCTCGATCGTACAGGCTATTTGGTGGCGCGGCGCATACAGACGTGGGAGAGAGACAGAACGCAAATCTCGGCACGGGCGTATAAGTAAGATGTTGTAGATTAGGCTGTGCAACGGCTGAAATCGTGGCATGGTCTTACAAATAGAAGCACTCTAGGGTTGTTAAAAAAAGAAGTGGTTAGTCGTATAAACGCGATATCGCCAAGAGGGACAATCGTTAAGCTGTTCATCCTAACGTCTGTCCTAACGCAGGTCCTGTCGCCGCTAGCAATATGCAAAGGGAAGGTCGCGTTTGTAACAGGCCGGATAAGATACGTGCAAGCGAGAGTTGGCCGTGGCAACAGTGATTTGCTGACTGATGACCCGGAATGCGGGAAATGGTCAGCAACTTCGGCACTGCGAGTCATTGTCGGGTTGGTCCCGACGCGACACACATAACACTCTTTCGAAGCGATATTTTCAAAAACTCCCACATTTGGAGAGAGCTACGAGCACTACAGAATGCTTCTAAAATTTGACTTATTTGACACTTTTTTGTTGTGAATGGGTGCTACTTGCTGACACGTTTAAGTTTTCGACAGTGATCTGCCTGAATAAATTTCGATTCGGTTGAACTGATTGGTTCGCCTTTGTTTCTCCCAGTGGTGGTGATCAGATGCAACTTGGAGGGATGTTTTGCTGTGGAAAGCAAGAAAAATTAAACGACCAGTCGAGTAATTGTACCAGCCTGCTATGAGCATGCTCTTACAAGGGACGTATCGAAGCTAATCTTGCCATGTTGATCGGACAACGCGCACATGCACACTATATATATATATATATATATATATATATATATATATATATAATTGCGCACCGTAACGTGTTATCTTGTTTCTATGTATACAGTATGGTAGTCGAACATATGGCTGTTTCCCACCTGCGACCAACAGTCGATAGGCATACAAGCCTTCGCTAAAAGTTTCGCTATGCTAATATCTGTTGTTATTATCTTGTCGTGAGCTCTCAATGTTGTTGCCGTGATTCTGGCCCACCCTATATATACAAGTGTATGTTCGTCGTTGTTAACTTTGTTTAAGAACAACGACACAGCTTGTGAGCTCAAGTGTTATTGGCCGCTTCTTTCATGTCGTGAACCGTCGTGGGAGCCAATAGTGCGTATACCTAAATGTACCGCAAGAATTGAGATCATCAATTATATGTTTGCGTTGCGTTTATCCAGATAATCGCATAACAAGGCGGCTTCGCAGGTTTTTTTGACACTCTAGCCTTCTGCCTTTATTCGATAAATAAAGGCGTTATATATATATATATATATATATATATATATATATATATATATATAATATATATATATATATATATATATATATATCATGTTTTTAAGTGTTTGTATATTTATTTTTAATAAAAGCTTGAATACATAATTATGTAAATATCCATGCGACACTTGTGTATGGCCGTTACCGTCCTTGCCCCCCCACACACACATATATATATATATATATATATATATATATATATAGGAGACATTGTTACGCGATCAACCCGAGCACGAGGCAAGCAATCTACGCCTGTTTCGTGTCCATATCCATAGTTGCTAGAGTCCATCGTTATTGTTGTTGCGTCATCATCGTTATGTGATAGACGCGGTGAGTGCTCTCTGCGTTTCCTCTTATTCCTCTAGCCCTCCCCTCCGCTGCTCTCCGTTCGTCGCCCCGATTCCCTTCCCAGAGCCGCCGGGCGATTTTCACCGGTTTCTCGACCGCCGCTGGTATCTCTTTCGAGTTTCCTATTCTATTTATCATGGTTGTCGCTGTTGTTGTAGTTGCTGCCGTCGTTGTCGTCATCGTTGGTACCGTCAACACTGCCGTTGCTGTGTGACGCTTAGCTTTGCTTTCGTCGTGTGATTTGTTGGATGTTACATGAAAGGCGGTGGCCCTGGTCGACTTTCTCTCTGTCCTTCTCTATCTTTCTCTCTCGCTATATATATATATAAATATATATTCAGTGTACGGTGTATTTCATGACACAATTTCTAGGTTTACGTTTGTTTAATGTTGTTGACGGCGACTAACGACAGACGGAGCTCCACACGACTGCGTCACACTCAGGATAAGCAAGCACAGTCGATAACAACGAACCTAGTAGAGTTCTCGATTAAACTACGACTGCGAAATGTGGCCGACCGCGACAACTGCCCCAAACTGACGGAATCAAGCCGACGAAGGGTGCGAGAAAAGATGAGCGACCTCGACGAATCGTGCAATCTTTACCAATATTTATTACTGTGCAGGCGGCTAACAAATGCGTTTTGTATTTTTGCTTTTCTTGTTTGTATAAGTATATATATATATATATACACATGGCTCTTGAGAGACGAGCGAATTGCGGCAGTCATATGCTCTCGGCTGGAACTCATTTGTGCAGTTAATTTTTTTTTATGGGGGGGGGGGTGGATAGTATTGCACCATCTCTTTTTATTGAAACATCTGTGCTCCCCGTTTTTTTTTTAATATCATGGTCGATTTTTAATCCACTCGGGCATTCACCTTGTTTAAATTTGGAACCATGAAAACCAATTCAGGAGTGGCCGGTCTGGCTCTCGACCCCAGACCTCCAAAATACAAGGCAAAACCTTTAGGTATATATATATATATATTAAAGAATACGTGTTCATATATTTATGTTACTGTGAATGGCACTGCTAGTGATGTCGCCACTGCTGTTACTGATGGGCGCAATTCGTTTTAGTGTATATATATATATATATATGTATATATATATATATATATATATATATATATATATATATATATATATATATATATATATATATATATATATATATTGGTTTAGTTTCGTGAACCTGCACGTTCACAATGCTTTGGTGATGCATTGATGAATGAATTCCTGCCTAAATTGATGGATGATCGGATATTCACCGCTTACGACCGGTGACCGCAATGGCAACCGGCCGCCAAGGATGGTAATGGTTGTTGATTTGTGTGCTGCTGCTGCTGGTGCGAGAACGTTTTGCTATCCAAGCCAATGCATGAATTGGTTGCACCGTGGGCAGACGGAGACCCTACTGCTGCTACTACGTACATAGGGGGTGCTTGATATAAAGGTTATCAACAACAACAGTGGCCACTTCAGCTAATATATAGCTGTAGTAGCAGTAAGGGTATTGATAGTGGTAGTCAATTATTATCTTTATAAATTTACCAAAAAAAAAACGAGAGAACAAGAGAGAATAAGACAGAGAGCGAAGGGGAAAGACGAAAAATATGTATTGCACAATAACGGTGACACCTGACACCGGTAATACACCGTCTTTCCTCAACAACAAAAAAACAGCCTAGACTTAACATATTTACGAGTATGTTTAAGACCACAAGTTTGGAGTTATTTCTCGCCACTTTACATGACTTCTAAGATTTCGGATCTGTCTGCGAATATGGAATGCCTGGCGGGCCGATTTTCGCGAAGTGTCTACCGCGATCAGCGCCTTTCTGCATCTCTCTATCAGGTGCGTGGTAAAGCTGCACCCGTTGCTGGCAAGAAAGAGATACATGTAGCAGAACCTGTTGACATAGCAGAGATGGATGCCGTGCAGGCGACTACCGTTATTTGCCCCTATTTGGCGTGTTTTCCTAAGTTTGACCATCTTCTTCTTAAATGCTTAGACTTTTTTTTCAGATAACGGTTTTATTTAATCAAAATAGTTTTAAGAACATCATTATTCCTACGGGATCTCAGGGAACCCTTCGGCGGAGGAAAGGGACCCTTCGACTGACGCCGCGTTTCCCCGCTGAAGCTCGAGCTCGATCGATACTCGCTGCAGTAGGAACTCTCCAGAACGAGGATCCCTTGTGACTGCGTTTAGTCTTTTCTTCACCCATGGCTCCTTAAGTTTCTATGGCAATTGGCTGGACGATAAACTGCGGATTGAGTTCTCTGTACTTCGCTAACTTGCGGTCCTCCGCAAGACAAGCAGAGGCACCAGCTTTCTGGCTTGTTCGAGCGACGTAGCTCCTGGCCAATGTACACGACACGGTAACGTCCCAGACAAGTAGGCGACCTCTTTCCCAAGGGGTTAGTGTTTTGCCGTCCGGTCGTAACCCACTATTGACGCTAAGGCCTGGTCTGGTGGCTCTTTCACAGCCGGCACCTGTGCACTATGCAGTGCACGACAGACGACGTCGTTTATTGCATAGTGCCGTGGGTGGCGGCCGGCGCTGCATCGGCACGATAGAGCGTGTTCCCCTGTTGTTGTTACGGGGGGACCGACACCGGTTGCAAAGATGAGCGGCACAGACCGTCTCCCCCAGCCGCAGACCCTCTGCATAGTCTGCAATGCTTAGACCATCTGCGTAGTCTGCCCGTCAGAAATTCTGGATTATTTATTTCCCACTTCCCAGAGGAACATCGACTTTGATCGCCACTGTGATCACGTAGTTCAGTATGCGCAAAAATCCGAATTGCGCTCCGAGTTGTGAAACTTATATTCACAAAAGGTGAAATTTTGAAAAACCAAAACGCTCTGGATGCATAGTATTGCAACCACTATATGATTATTAATATTATTAGAAACTGGCGAACTTCTTGCGATATATACTGATGAGTTGGCGGCAGTCTGTATCGCTACCCGCTGCTTGCGTTGGTGTGTCGTCTTAGTTTACTGTGGGCAAATTAAAAATTCTCTCTATCCATAGGCGGCTGTGTTTCGCTCGTCGAATCATGGCAGTGGTGGTGGTGACTGCTTGAAAGCCGATACGGCAGAGTAGTAGTACATAGTTATGTAGTGTGTGTGAAGGACTTGGCGGACTCGATATATGTATATATATATATATATATATATATATATACATACTTTTTTTTTTTATACAGAGAATCATTTTTTAGTTGGCATCATCTGTCTCTTTGATAGTAATCGATTCATGAAGCACAATCCGTTGTGTGTCGCTCATACTAAAAACTTGCTTTGATTTTTCACAGCGCAACAATGATTCATCAAGTTAGATGTTTTGCCTACAGACGGCACCGCGAACCTTGTAGGCTCTGCTAACTTTCAAACATGATATATATATGATGTATATTCGTGATGTATGATGATTCGTGATATATGATGTATATTCCAAACATGATGTATACTCGTGTGACACTTAGGCAGCATTGCATCCGTAATGCATGATGGCATTGACTCCATAACCGAGACTTTTTTATATATATATATATATATATTTTTTTTTTAAGTAGTTTTAGCTAATGCCCGTGTACGTTTTTTTCATGTTATGGCTGATTTTTAATCCACTCCGGCATTTACCTTGTCTAAATTGGAAACCATGAAAATCAGTTTATAAGTGGCCGTCCGGGTCTTGTGCATATATATATATATATATATATATATAGGAAGTTTCCCTATTCCTCCCAAGAGACGTATGAAATGGGTATGGCGCACTATGTGGCTCCAGAATAATAATAATAATAATAATAATCATAATAAGCGTAATACAAGAGGCTTGCTAATTTGGAACGATATTGATCGAAGATAGCTATCCTGAACTAATATTTCAGACTGAGATTATCTTTTAAGTAGTACAATATAGTATACCATACAATAAAATTAATATTGTATGGTATTCCCATTCGTAACCAGACATTATTACAATCTGGGTGAGCGCCGTAATGTAAGCGGAATTTTCTTATTTGCCATATGCAGAGCAACACCATAAGGGTTCCGAGGTTCATGCTGTTCGAGAGGCATATTGATAGGCAAAAGGTAACGGTACGTTTTTACCGTAGGCATTGGACAGAAAATCACTTAGTCCGGTATGAACCCGGGGGAAAATGCCCGTCGGGAATCTATATCCGCACATTCATATTATGTCGGCGTATTCTACCTATCTATACAGCTATGTCTAAAATAGCAATACTGGTCTCAGCTTATTCCGTATTTCATTGTCCACTTAAAATTTGATTGGAGCAAAACCGGGGGATATATTTCTAATAAAGAAAGAATAAATACAACAAACTCATTTTGATACGTACGATCGATCAATTTTTCTTAATCAACTTTACAAACTCGACAGGCTGCCTTGTGGTGAATAAATTTATACGAACTTATCTCGACGAGCAAAAGGTGTACCGCTTTGGCGAATATGTCGTTCAGTGACGTTCGCCATGTGGATATCATGTAGTGGCGTGTCTTAGGACACGGGATGTGACGCAGCTTGAACTTACAAAGAAAACAAGAGTATCACCACTATACAGGAAAATAAATATGTGCAATGCTTATTGCTGAGTTGAAAGTTAGTCGGGTGTGACACAACGTCGAACAATAACGAGGTTTGTTTACTCTGTGGTGTTTCATTGTTTTGTGAAGTCACTATCTGTGATTATATATGACGTGGTTGACGTCCAACACATCATCACAGTCGTCATTGTTACATTCCCACGTATTACGTTCAGGCGTCCATGTATGAGAGCAGAGCTGAAAAACTATGTTATTCAGCGTGTCTTTCCTTCTAGAACCCTGGTGTTTTTTTAGTTGTAGGCACTTCCTGGCCGATTACTGTGACTACCATTTCATCATCCACGGCCGATTATTCACCGAGGGAGATACTCTTTTTGTTGATGTATGAGCAAAGTGGATCAATAGTTTCTACCGCAGCTACGGGATCTGCTATTGATCGTGTTTATTGTTTATCTTGCTGTGATGCCAAACAATCTTGTGTTAAAAAATTCCGCTTTGTCAGGCCAGTAGATTGAGATTCTGATAATTCTGTTCTTGTTGCATTTATACTTGGTGTTGTCATATTCATCTCTCTATGACAGTAGTTTGTAATTCTTTTTAATTTGGTATTAGCATGGTTTTACGTGGTTTTCATTGTTGTTGTTTCTCGGTACTGCGGCATGGTTTTACGCCGTGTCGTTCAATTTGTCAATATTTTTGCGGTTAAGTCGTTGCGTTAATTCGTTAAGCCTGCTGTACTATATTTATTTGTTCATGTGTAATCGGGAATTAATTGCTTCTATCCAAGCTTTGTTTCGGGCAACATAAAACAGTTTTTTTGCCTTATATATATATATATATATATATATATATATTAGGGTTTGCTTAGCTTTTATGTATGGGAGTAGTGCCAAAGTTGTGCCACATATCGTTTACGATGAGATCGTTCAGGCCCAGGTAAATTACGAATGTTTTTAAACTTGACCGGTGCCTAATGTTATACAAGCATTTTTCTGATGGTTGTACTGCTTTAGCTAGTAGCAATTAATGACATTTCCAATGTACAAAGAACATTTTTAAAGAGACTCCACAGAAGATGTGACCTCAAAACGAACGACATTGTATTACCGCCCTTAATTGAGACACTCAGGAAAGATGACAGACGGATTTTAGCTCAACTTATGGCCGCAAGTCTTATTGATCATTTCTTTGAAGTAAGGCCGAACAATCGCAGAAGCCAAATAATGTATGTGCCCTGGTGCGTTGCAAGAACGGAGCTTATCACGAATATGTTCGCCTTGCGCGTGGCTAGGGATATTCACAACAGAACGGCTGCAACGGCTGCACAGGCCCCGCCTGCGACCAGTAAAATAAACGCAGTTACACGCTCTTCGACCATTTATGATTATAGTCCAGTTTTCGGCCGTCTTCAAGGGTTGTATGTAGCCATGTAGATCGACAGTTGGTGAAGCCCTACCGGACAGGGCGAAGTTAGCGGATTAAAATTAAGAAATAGTACACGTGATTAACTAGAACTTTCGCAAAGATGCGGCGCGGTAGAGAATAGTGCGACACAGTCCGGTCGTTCTCAGCATTTGTTTTCGAGCTCCTTTTGTGGATAGGGGTGATAAGGTCTAAGACTGAGTCTAAAAAGGTTGGCCACGGCGCCGTCGTTGTAATGTCTTTCAAAGCGGCTTGGCTAAAAACGCAAAATATTCGTGCTGGTGCAGCGTACCTCTACAGAAGCTCAACGTGGTAATGCAGTGGCGGTAGTGGGGTCGCTTCCATCGCCAGGAGAAGACCTGCCAGAAATGTCCTAGCAGTCACAGCTAATAGTTGACCATTAACACATGAAACATTTAGTACACTAGTCGTAATTTCGTCCTGAATGTGATCTTCTAAAAAAAACATCAAAATATTTATAAACTACCGGATGGATTTTTTTATTGATGTAAGAGTAGTCGTCGGTCTATCGGATCGGAAAAACTACTTTAGATTATTTAGTATTATGAAACTTCATATTATAAAATCCATTAGTGTCGGTTTTTCTTTAAAAATATGCATATATATATATATATATATATATATATATATATATATATATATATATATATATATATATATATATATATAAGACGTGTACTTACATCCTATATTATTTCAAATTTAAGCCGAAATTAGCAATTGGATTCTAATGAAAGTGCAACACGTGGCGAGCTCAGCCGTAAGGGACCTCTAGCCTGGGCGCTGACAAATTGGTCAGAGTACCTAATGCGACTGTTGAATGTTCATACCATGGAGAGAGCTGAGAAGTCAGTCTTCACCGTGGCCTGTGCGAACAAAGCCTCGCTCGAGGCTCTCATACAAATTCAACCATTCAATGACGCCTGACAGAAGAGCCTCGTGAAGAGGCGTCGCCTTGGATTGTGAGGAAGGGCTCTACGCCGGCTATGAGTCTGTACGATGAGCCGGGCTTTTGCCTAGTTCATGGAGACCGCATACTGATCCTATGCTGATTTGTCTAATATTCGAAACGCCCTCTCTTCGGCTGGAGATGTGTTGTCTACAGTTCCTACATACGGCACTACGTTGGTAGTAATCATCGGGGGTTAACGATACTGACTAGGTAGGTATACTATATTGTTAACATCATATTACGAATACAACTAGAATAGAATAGGATGTGCATATACGACGTATGAATACGACTAAATGAGGATGTGCATGTTTTGTTGTGGTTGTTGCTGTTGCTGCTATTGTTCTGTCATATATCCTGTCCGAACGGGTTCGGGTGACTGATCGGCGTCGACTTCACAGGTGACTCTGCGCGGCTGCTGGACAGGTGGTGAGCACGAATGCGTGCAGCGGGCGGCCGTTAGCGAACACAACAGCGCCTGCTACCGCAAGGGCACCGACTCGGACCTGTTGTTCTGCTGCTGCCTCGACCTGATGTGCAACAAGGACCTCGTGCCGCTGGCGCCCGTCGAGCCAACGGACGAGATCCGCAGCGTGCTGCTCGACCCGAAGATCGCCGGCGACACGCCGCGAAACAGCAACACCAACACGGCCACGTGGCCCATCATCTGGAAGATCGCCATCCCGGTGCCGTTCGTAGGCCTCATGCTGATCGTGATCATGTTCGTGCGGTGGTGCAGCGACCGCAAAGGCGGCCACCTCGCGGCCGCCCACCAGTTCGGCTACGACAACGAGTTCGAGAAGAGCTCGTCCGAGGTCGTGTCGCCCATGCTGCCGCTCGACGGCATCACGCTCGTGCAGCCGGCGGCCCAGGGCCGGTTCGGCGCCGTGTGGCGCGGCATGCACCACGAGATGCCGGTCGCCGTCAAGATCTTTCCGGCCGGCGAACGGCAGAGCTGGGAGCGCGAACTCGAGGTCTACCAGCTGCCGCAGATGCAGCACGCCAACGTGCTACGCTTCATCGGCACGTGCACGACGGCCAACGCGCAGACGGGCCTCGCCGAGTACTGGCTGCTGACGAGCTGGCACCAGCTCGGCAGCCTCTACGACTTTCTGCGCTTCCACTCGGTCTGCTACAGCCAGCTGCTGCATCTGTCTGACTCGATCGCCAAAGGCGTGATGCACCTGCACACCGAGGCGTCGCCGACGAAGCACGAAGCCTACAAGCCGGCGATGGCGCACCGCGACATCAAGTCCAAGAACATCATTCTTAAGGACGACCGGTAAAGTCGGGCGCCAAGTTTGGTGGACGCTGCTGTACACACACTCACACACATATATGTATACATATATATATATATATATATATATATATATACATATAAATGGATGGCTTATTAAATCATATACTCGATATGCATATATACAGAGAGAGAGAGAGAGAGAGAGAGAGACTGTCTATGCGTTTTTTGGCAATTGTTGTATCCGCGATGACCACGTAGTGTAGCCATGAACATAAAGCTGAACTTAATAACATACAATTGCAATTTCAGAACGGCGTGCATTGCGGACTTTGGCCTCTCGATTATCTTTGAGCCTGGAGCAAGCATCGGCGAGACCCACGGTCAAGTGGGAACCCGTCGGTAAGTTCATTCCGCATTGCTTCTATTCTGCGTTTACGGTGTCGTGCCGGACTGCTACGATGCCTCTTGGTGTCTTGCCGCCCTAGAGCTAGTTTGCAGCACTTTGACATGGTGCTATCGTTGTTAATTTCTATGAACGTTTGCGTTAATGATATATGTTAGTGGTGAGCACTCCAAATTACGCCTCGAGTTTCGACTGTCAAAATGCATCCAAGTGTAGGTTGTTCATTACTATACTTAGTCATAATATTTTAACTTTAAAAACTTGTCAGCTAACATGAAAGTCCGTGAAAGATCTTTTGCTATCGTGCTGCCCAATATATACTGGAGCCTCGAGACACGATGCGGAGTGTGTTATTGTCTAGGACAGGACTTTTGTTGGATAAAAAAGTGCACCAAATAGCCGGGAATATCTTAAGTATCGTTCGCCCACAGTCATTTTGCACCATGTATGCACCATGCGCCGGTCCATCTTTTTTAACTGCACCGACAGTAAAAGTTCAGGAGATGGACCGGTGACTCCACTAATAAGGTGACAGATGATTTCCTCGCTAACAAAAGCTGATATATTGCCAGGGTTTTTAGCGAAAGTTTAAAAGCTGTGGCAATAGAATCTTAAATAGTAAACTAAGACCCCCATTATCAAACATGGCGGAGTTCCACTACCTAGGAAGTATACTTTCAGCATACCAAACAACTTCTATCTCTGAGTGAAATTAAAAAAAAAAACGGAAAATTTACCCTTGTAACGTGAGCTGTGGTCACTACTATTTGTTGCCAAGGCAGGTAAATTCTCACACCAGGACCTCGTGTGTTAATCGTGTCTTGTCTTGACCCGAGCTGATATAACTCAATTCAAGGATTCCATTACTGCTACAATCCGCCTATCCATTCTATAACTACCAGATTTTCGATAAACGACAGCTATACATATATATGTGATTCTCTTGATGTACAATTCTATTATCGCATTGATATCAAGTATGCAGATAATAAAAAAGCTATTATATAGCGTAATCATTGGCACCACTGAAATTGCAAAGCGTTGAATTTGTTCATCTTTATTAATCTAATTAAATTAACTATTATTAAAATTGAGTTTATGTATGTGTACAACCGTATATAAACGTGTATCTTTACTAGGAGGAAAGATATATTGAATTCAATTAAGGAGTGGCGTGTTACTATGCTGTCGATTTTGACAGATATATGTCTCCGGAGGTGCTCGAGGGAGCTATCTCATTCGATCAGGAAGCGTTCCAGCGAATTGACATTTACGCCGTGTCTTTGACACTCTGGGAGATTCTTTCGAGGACGACGGACTGTGATCCGTTTCCCGAGTATAAGCTACCCTTCGAAGATCAGGTGTGTAGCAAGGTGGCTCTTCTTTCTTCAAGAGCTGACGATTTCATGCAAAGTTCTAACGGCGGTTTTATCTAAGATTCCACGCTTTTACAATGAAGAACTAGTCGAATTACAGAAATTTAGTCCAGTGGCCTCGGAAATATTAGGCGTTCCAGACCCTTTGACTGGACAACCACACCATTCCTTCGTCAGAGACTATCTATTGATATGCAACGGAGTAACGCAATTTTTGTACCGTGCTCGCTGATATATATATTTAACTATTGTGGTGTCTGCATGTTTTTGTTCGGCGGAACAGGTGGGCCAGCATCCATCTCTGGAGGACATGCAGGACACGGTTGTACACAGGAAATTGCGTCCATCAATTCGGCCGTCGTGGCGTGAGGATCCCAAGCTAGCGTTGTTCGTGTCGACTCTCGAGGAGTGCTGGGACGCCGACGCCGATGCGCGCCTCAACGCATGTACTGTGCACGAAAGGTAACTTGTGTGACGAGCTTCACTGAAACTTGACATTGGACAGCTCCGCATACCTTACATGGAGTGTTGGCTCCAGTAATGTCATCACGAGACTGATGCACGTAACTCAAACCCACATAATTTTTTTGGGGACGAAGCTACCACTGTTACCGTTTATAGACAATACTGATAGCTGCTAGTTGTGTAATGCTGTATTTACATTGTGTTTTTCTGGACGTTTTTGTTAATTCAACTATGGTAGAAACTGTAATGCGGTCAAGTGTTGTTCTGTAATGTATGAGACAGAAAAAAATGCATGCCGTTCAATACAATGCATTCTAAAAGACATCCAGACAGCTGCGAAGTTTTGCAAGGAGGAGATTCGTAAGATGATAAAATCAGTTGCACAAAACAAATATTAGTCGGGCAGTTAAGGGGTCAGTGTCAAACAGATAACAGTGGACCTACTGCTGGTTACTTTATGCTGAGCAAACTTTGTCTTGGAGGTGACCTGGCGTGCGCCTTTGAGTGTTGTGGGACTCAGATTTTACGAAAATGGTCCCACAGACACGGCAGGCTCACAACGCTCCGTTTTACCTTTTTGCCTCTTAGCTTTATAAAATTAGATTGGACACTACAAGGATCGGAACCATAATTAAGCCGCTCCAATGTTAGGAATGCTGCCTAAATGTCACTAAAAAGCCCTCCGTTTCTTTTCACTGACGTTTAGTGTTTTTCTTTTTTTTGTGTTTTTACAGAATACAGCAGCTGATTGCCAATCAGTGGGTTGTCGATATTGTCGACAGTGAAAAGGCAGCCCTACTCCCTCAGGTTCCTCCGGTGGTATGCGAGAATGGCGTAGCGAACGGCGTGGCTCATTACGGCCCGCCGGTACATAAACCACAGCAGCAGCAGCTACAACAGCTACAACAACAACAGCAGCAGCAACAACAACAAAAACAACAACAGCAGCAGCAGCAACCACAAGAACTGCTGCCGCAGCAACATCAGCCAAACGGTAACATGGCGGTCTAGGAGAAGTTCTCTTAAACTGTCCGATGTGCCAAATACGCTGTCGTGACCACAATCGACCAACGACCATCTCTTGGCGAGCGGTTTGGTTTCGTCATGCATGCCAGGTGGGTGACGTAGCAGTATCGATAAATGTGTGTGAACGGGGCAGTAGATCTGTTCCGGACGGGTCCATCGGCTGTTTCCCAAACGATAAATAGCGAGAGAGACGGGGGGAGACGTGGGTCGTCAAGCTGGCGCATGACGCCCCTGTCTAATTATTTGAGGCCAGCCATACGCAGAACGAGTTACATTAGTAAGCATCTCCGCGAATTGTCAACGCCGATCGTTTTCATCGCTCTCTCTTGTCCTCTCCGTACTGTTCTACTTGACGAAGCTGCGTTGTTGCAGCGGCGGCGGTATCAATCTCTGGCTTGAGTAGTTACCGGAGGGTGGCTTCTGCCTGCAGGTACCAAGTTTTGCGTATCCACAGGGTCTTCGCCAAAGTATTTGTGGCTGCCGATCGTGCTGCAGCCTAGTGAGCAGCATACGGGTCTCACCGCCTGGTAGAGAGTACAGTTGAGGGTAATATCTTGGTGGCTTGGAAAAAGCGTCACAAATAATTCACAGACAGATGGCGCAAATGGCAATACACCAAACAACGCCAAAAAACAGTTGACGTGAGCACATACGCTACACGCTTACTGCGATGTAAACCACAGCTGGGAAATGCACAACACGATGAGAAATCACCCTGAATCTTAATTGGCTATATGATTGTAGATATTTTCTTGTTGTTATATATACTGTATTAAATCGTAGATGATATTGTGATATCTTAAGCCGAATCGTGTTAGTATTACAGGCTTTATACAGTATATTTATATTTATTTAGAACAAGTTACGCTAGAGGCAGGATAATCTTGCATGGTCTTTCAACGGGACCCTAAAAGTCAAATTATGTTTTGTTCGGATCACAGCTTAATAATCCTTTCATAGTTAGAAGAAGATCATAATTTAAGTGTCCAGCTCGAAACAGAGGAGATTAATAGGCCCCGGTTTCCTCTTAAGTTCAAAGTGACATCTTCCTCGTCTATAAGGGCATGTAGAATTATGTATGACGATGAGAGTACATTCATTATCGGTTACTATCCGTAGATAGTGATTGTGCTCTGGAGAAGAGCTCCAAGAGCTGCTGACGCCAGGTGATTACAAGTGTAACACCAGTGTTTAGAGCCGCCGTACTTGGCTGGGAAGTTCGACTCTAATGTAGGTCTGAATGCAAATGAGTCGGCACCATTTTTGTTTTTGACAATGTGGTTTATTGGCGGATCTGTATCACACGATTCTTAAGTTATCAACGAAACAGTGGCATAAATAGAGACATTTTAGGTTAGGAGAATGGCTTAGCCTCATGGAACGAGTAGGACCCCATGCGGAGTGGCATGAAACCAGTAAGACACCTATGTGGAGTGTTTTAGATTTTGTCAAGCCATCTTTCTCCTACTACGACTTTATTGTTAGAGATCCTATCACGATGTATCTACTACAAGCCCTCCTGCTATTTCCGCAACTATTCCGGTTCAATTCTTAGTTGTACTAATTGTTCGTATTCCCACCTGATCAGTTTGTGAATATTTCGACTAACTGTTGCGTCTGTATTTGGTTCCAGAGATCGGCGGCGGCGGTGATGATGTGTAGCGGCTGTCCTCCACCTGTAAATATTCCTTGTGAGGTTTTAGCTTAGGAGCGAATTTCGTTGATGTTGTTCGCTCGCAGCACGGGCGAGTTCGTCGCACTGAGACACTGACAACTCATTCGTTGGTTGTGCGCCATCCGGACGAGTAGAAGCTGCAGAGCGAAAATAATCTAGCATTGTCGGCAAAGATGCGGTAGCGCGATACGTGTTGCACAGACGCGTTAATTTGAGCGTTGCTGAGGCAGATTCGGCAGATCGCAGCTTGTTGCACACCCGCACATCTCTGGGGATTTCGGGATTTCGCTTATGTCTTGCCTGGGGTTCGGTTTCTGCTGACTCTCAGTGCTTACTTAGTCGTGTGTTGCGTCGCACGTATGCTACTTTGGTTTGCTTCGAACATGAAAGGAAGGCCGGAGTGCCTGACTAGCGCTGTCACAGCCGGTATTGCTGTCATACAGCCAAACGGCCGGACGGACAGACAAACCACAAAGAAGGTGACAGAGAGTAGAGAATCGGCCGAGCTACGTCCGTCGGAGTAGGAAAATAATTATTTTTCGAATGCGGTCGTCTACTGCGTACTGTGTACCACCCAATACGCAGCTTAGTTAGTGCGGATCCCAAAGCATACCAGTTCATCAAGACCGAAATGATTGTTAATGTTATTGTGCTTACTTCTACGTGGTGTGCTGCTCGACATAGAACGTTCACTTGTGCTCGATAGATCGTAAATTATTTACTTTATATATAAATATATATATATATATATATATTCGGAGAGCAGCCAAGAATAGGCATGGTGTAGGTAACCTCATAACTTCATATATACAAAATTATGTAAAAAAACTGAGCAGCGCAGGTACATAACCGATCGGCTGATGTTTGTGAATTTGTAATCCCCGCTTACTTCTTCGGCTTACTTGTGTAGAGTATGCGATGAATTTTTGGTGTGTTTCACTTCTATGTACTAGCATACCACCTCCTCTGTGCCGTTTACCATTTGCAATCCTGCATTTATGTGAAGCGTCTATGTAACTAGAAAACGACATTTCAACGCGGCGGGAGCACGTGGCCGTTGGCTATTGCAGCGTCGCAGGCCGCGGGTTTGTTTACACCTAGTTTACCTTGAACCGGTTGTGCGTAGTTCTAAACATTGTCTTTTTAGACCAAATCATTGATAGACGTCATTCGTCGGTTTAATATCGATAAATGTGAATTATGCGGGGATGCTAAATTACGGAAGTTTCCGGCGTGTTGTGTGGACTAACAAACATAACTTCTTTATGACAATCAATGGCTAACCATGTATAACTATAAGATTATATTAACGACAAATGGCGGCGTAATTTTCATAGGGTCCTCTGTTTAGGTTGACCAGGCTTTGTATTATTAGTTTTGGTTTCTGTTTCTTAAAAACTGTATTAAACGAATTGGCCATACTGTACTTTTCGACTAATGCTAATATTTAAAAGCGACTTTGATTTGAATTTTACTGATATTCAGGCACATTGGGAACGGTACTTAGTTGTACTTACTTCTCTCGTGAACTGTCTCTAGTATAAACGTTTATACTTCTTTTAGTTAGGTCGTTCGTTCCTTTAAATTTAAATTATCTCTTAGAACAACATTTCAGTGCGTCGAAGCTCGTGTAGTAGTAGAGACACGTAGTTGGTACTGAATATAGTCTAATAGGCTCTCTGTACGATTAGTGCAAGACTGGCTGCTGTTGCCTTTTTTGGAGGAGAATAAAATGCAGTTACGCACTGTCGCCATCTACTGATTGGCCACAAAAATGTGGGACTTGACTACGACGGTTGCTTTTAGTACCATCGGGACTCATACCCACTAAACATAGCCCCCCCTCCCTCCTCATTAAGCTTTACTCTTTGCCAGCCCTGCTCTTTATGCCCAGTACTACGGGCTGCTGTAAAGACCTAGGCTCAGCATTCATCACGTCACCGTGGACATGTTGAAGTTGGTTAGCATACACTGCTGCCGTCGCCGTTGTACATTTTGTCACTGACGTACACTTTGTGGTCCACATATGGTCGATGTGTCCATTGACATTGCACAGTGTAAATGTATATGGAAACTTGTCTTTTTGTAGCAAATTATTTTGCTAATTGGGAGAATTTCTCGGCTGAATATTTGTTGTGTGTCTTTCGCCGTTAAAGGTTATGTGCCGTTACACATGTACATACTTAGCCATATACACACCCTCGACCCTGGCCTTGTCAGAGGACATACTATAATGGCGGCAGTAGTGAGAAGACTAGCGATATTATGTGTATGTCACAATTATTAATGTCGAAAGCGATATATCTACATATACGATTTGTTGCAATTATTTGTTTTAGTGTTGAGTGGAGAAACACCGACATTTGTAGTAAACATTGGGTCGTGTTTGGTAAGCGATGGCATTTTGTTTCTGAGGCTGGCCATCACTTTTGCTTGTCTGCTTGTGAAAGCATGTGAAAAGGAACAAGGGCATTACCATTACTAATTATTGTTGTTTTAAAGACTGCTGTAATTCAATTTGCTAATGCAGCAACTAGTACTAGCATCACTAGTGTGGCAGATACTACTTGACTGTGAAAAAATGACGAGAACTACATTTTTTAGTTAGCATGTTTGTTTGTGAAGACTATAGTGATGATGATGATGATTATTCTTTAACATTATTTTTAATGTGAATTTTTCTTTGGTGTATTGTTATTATTGGCGTTTTATTGGTGTACTTGGCATATGATGATTCTATCTCGTTTGTGGAACTCCGGATTTTGGCTTTCCGCTGCTGGTCCTAAACATTAAAAACACCTTGTGTTTAAATAATGTTTTTGTGGAGGTCGCGGGGATCACGTATAAGCTGAGCGGCGCTCTCTGTAAATAAGCGGATTGATTACATATGTCAGTACCGATATCGAGATAGAAACAGTTGTATGCTTTGAAATCATTTTGCCGTTGTACACACTACAATTGTAAGACGACTGGCTGTCAGGCCAAGTGGTAACAGAGAAAGCGCGTACGCTTCTTCCCGCCATTCGTGGGGTTGTCTGGGGGCTACAACAAGTGTACTAAGGTAGTCTCTAACGCTACGCCAGTTGTGCCAATTAGGGCATTGGAGGGGTGCCAATTCCCATTTCTGCGACCGGCCACGCTCAACAACTGGTGCTGGTGCTCGGCGACCACTCTGGATCTAGATACTGACTGATAAAAATACCCGAGTCGCTAAAAATCCAGCTGAATTGCGCTTGTGCCGGCTGATGTAGATAGATAAATAGACATGCATGTGTACAGTGGATATTGTACAGTTTTGGCCTAGGCAGCTGGTTGGCTATCTACGGAGTGGCTTAAGGTTCATTGCTTAAATGGTCTACTCTGCGGAATGGGATTTCTTCAGGCGATGGTCGAGTATAAAATGCCCTCGTGGCAGGCCAGACTCAATGCTTTGCAGTAGAGTGGCTTTGCATCGGTGTTGTGTGTGCGTGCATGTTTATAAGCGTGTCGATTTATCTGATTGGCACTCTGTCGGGAGTAAGGCTCCACACTACCAAATGTAGGTTGGTTTATATTGTTTCAACGTGTGTGCCCGTACGTATACATTCTTGTCGAGACTGCGAGAGCTTCGACGTTCAGGGGTTTCGCCATTGACTGTCCAGATGCTACAATGGCGAAAATCCTTGCACGTAGGCTCACGATTTCGATTCGCGCACGAAATAACGGCGTTACTATCACAGTCGTTGCGGGTGCTTGTCATACAGTCACGCACTCTTCTTCGACGAGTACATTTGTGATGCGTACACGCGAAGGGACACTGTCTTGAGAGACACAGTACCTCTATGTATGCGGGTGCGAATATGTGGTACCGTTGGTCTTGCTGGTGGTTGGTGGTTGAGCGAATCAATAACATTGTGAGAGAATACCGATCTAGCGGTTTTGAGGTCTAGCGGTTTTGGGAGCGGGGAGGTGAAAGATTACTGCGGACATGCATATTTTCGCATTGCTATATATACTTCTACTAGCCTTGGTGAGGTACCGTCGGTTAGATGAATGAGTCGGTTAAATCGTTACTTAATTAGTAATAGCCATGGAGTTTGTATATGTATTGTTGTGGAGAACGAAAATAATATGACCAGCTAGGACTCGGCTAAAAAAAAGTTGCAAGAGGGGGTTTTGATCCCACACAAATAACACCAACAACAATATACTATGTATTGTATTGCTTCAATGTGAATAAATATTTTTCATTGGTTGTATTAATGTCAACAGTCGTTTGCTGTCATCATTAATCGTATGTGTAGTATATATATATATATATATATATATATATTTTTTTTTTTTTTTTTTTTTTTTTTTATATATATACTTTTAAAAGAAATCTTACCACCACTGTGGACCAAGACAACGATGGCATCACGTGACGGCAGCAACACCGCCGGAAGACTCAGCTGCCAGACTTGCGGGCGAGTATGCAAATCTGGCGCGGGCCTCGCGAGCCACATTAGATTGACTCACAATCAACGAGAAGTTCGTGCCACCTCCCAAACTCCTAACCAATCACAGACTAATAATTTGATTTTAAGTTCCTCACAAAATGACACTGCTGCTTCTAATAATAATTTTAACCCCCTTAGTACTTCACGCGTCTCCCAGCCAAATTGTAAATGTCCATCTAGTACTTGCTTAAAGGTCTTTAAATCTAAATCAGGTCTTAATTTACACCGTCGTCGTGCCCATCCGGATGAATATAATGAGAACATTTTAGCCCCCCCCCTCTAAGAAGGCCAGATGGAACCCACAAGACCGTGAACTTTTAGCAACATTAGAAGCAGATTTTATATTAGATAATAATAACGAAACACCTAGAGAAATTGACCACCTTTTAGCTACTAATTTTAACTCACGCACACCCGGGGCGATTAGAGGCCAACGTAATTCTCAGGCGCATAAGGATCTGGTAGAGGACCTCCTTAAAAAGAGGTCTCTCCTGGATTCCAACCTTGACGGATCTGAGCTTCCTGAGCCTAGTCGGCCTCGATACTCTGAATCAGATGGCCCCTATAATCCATCCCAAAAATATATTATTATATCTAAAATACAAGCCCTCACAAACACATTTCCCAAACGCAACATAGTTTCAACAGACCTTACTCATCTGTCAAATATAATTTGCTCAGGTGAGAATCACACTATCGCCTTAAACGAATTTCTGAACAAACATTTTACACACACTGTCCGACGTCGTGCCTTTAGAGAAACACCTTCCACTGAAGCGCGAGTATCTAAAAGGCAACAGCGACGTCAAGACTACGCAACCACTCAAAAACTTTTTAGCCAATACCGATCCAAATGCGCTCATGAGGTGCTGGACGGCAAACACACCATACACAACATGCAGGCCACCGAGGTTGTAGAACACTGGGCCAACACGATGACACAACCACCCCCTGAACCACTCCCTTGCCCCGTATACACTCCCAACTCTGATCTCTTTGAGGTTTCCCTCCCTATCTCCCTAAAGGAAACCCACGTAGCTCTCCGCGGACCTTCTAAAGCACTAGGCTTGGACGGGATTTGTCTTTCGTCCCTCCGTAAACTCCCGTTAGAAGTAGTCTGTTGTATTCTTAACATACTATTAATTAGCGATATTGCCTCAGCCCATGAAACTGCTCGCTTAGCGTTCATCCCTAAAATTAACAATGCCACATCCCCAAGCGATTTGCGAGCCCTATCTATTAGTTCATACTTACAACGAACGCTTAACAAAATTCTCTCTAGACGCCTCCAGAACTCTATTAAGCTTCTCCCAATCCAGCAAGCGTTTCTCCCCTATAATGGTACCTTCGAGAATCTTGCGGTTCTGGATGGTATCCTTAACGATGCCAAGTCTGCAGGACGTGAGCTCAGACTCGCCTCAATCGACCTCCGTAAGGCGTTCGACATGGTGAGTCATGACTCCGTCCTGTGGTCACTCCGGACTCGCGGATACCCGGAGGTATTCATTAACTATATCGAACGCTTGTACCTCTCATCTAAAACTCTCATAGAATTTGGACAAGAATGTCGCACATTTCGGCCAACTAGGGGTGTTAGACAGGGAGATCCTCTGTCCCCCCTCTTATTAATTCTAGTTCTCGATGACATTCTTTCAAAATTAGACAAAACTAATATCGGGTACCAACTTACTGATGACTTCCGCCTTATGGGCTTAGCCTTTGCGGATGATCTCATCCTCCTAGCCTCCACGAAATCCACTCTCCAACGTCTCCTTAATATTGCGGACCCACTTTTGAAATCCCGAGGCCTTGAAATTAATACTAATAAAAGCTTTACTATCTCCCACCTATTTAATAGGAAGGAAGGTAAAGGTTTTATCAATACCGTACCAGAATTTAACGTTGGAGATCGGCAATTGCCAGCTAAAGGTATGAGCGATCGATGGAGATATCTTGGAGTCGACTTTGACAGCAATGGCAGAGTTGACTCCACCAGGGATATACTCCTTAATTTACTCAACAGACTCACGATAGCTCCCCTTAAACCCCACCAAAGACTCATATTTTTGAAAGACTTTCTCATTCCCCGTCTCCTATATAAACTGGTCTCCGGTCCCAGACCATCTTACGCACTCCTTAGTGACCTAGATAAAGAGATCAGAAAGGTTGTTAAGTCGAAATGGCTTAAGCTCGAAAACTCGGTGCCGAACGCCTACCTGTACACGCACACAGCACACGGCGGTCTGGACATCCCCTGCCTCCAAACATTCATTCCCAGACTCCGCCTCTCCCGCCTGACAGCACTACAACACTCCACGCACCTTGGGGTCCAATGGATGCTAACCACCGAGCACTTTAAAAAAGATCTTGCGAAAACAAGACTTCTTTGCGAGCGCTTGGGAACCTCCATTGAGACCGCTACACAAGAGACCGACTACTGGTCTCAACAACTACACAACACGTTCGATGGGGCACATTTTAAAAAAGCACACGAAACGCCCTTTGTACACTACTGGATTAAGGGTATGCCCTACCTATCTGGTAAGGAGTATTTAAACCTACTGAAGCTCAGGATCAACGCACTACCAACGCGTGCCAGATTGGCCAGGGGACGCCCGGGCTACAACAAACGTTGTAGGCACGGGTGTCATGCGCCTGAGACGTTGGCTCATGTCGCTCAGATGTGCGATACAACACACAAACAAACCATAAAGAGACATGACGACGTCTGTGATCGCGTGGCGCGTCTTCTCCGCGAAAGGGGTCATGAGGTGGTTCGTGAGCGAGTATTCCGTCGACCGGGCGCACCGGGTCTAAAGCCCGACTTCGTAATGACAACACCTACCGAGGTCTGGGTTTTAGATGCCGAGGTTTGCGGCCCGAACCGCGACCTGGCAAAAGCACGGCAAGACAAGATCGCCAAATATGACGTCGAGTTCCTAAGAGCGGCGCTCCCCGACCCGCAAAAACCTCGCAGATTCGGATTCATCACTATCTCTATGAGTGCTGTATGGGACTCCGAATCTGCGAGGACGCTCTTGGGGCTCGGCGTCACGAAGAGGAATCTTATGGATCTCACCGTTTTAACTTTGCAAGGAACCTTGAGGATATACCGCTCGCACCGGGTCCATAAGAGCGGGGGCTACCATCAAGCAAGGACACGGACAACTGACTCTTAACTTCGCGTGACACCTTTTTACCACAATTTTTATTAAGGCGAGCACTGCCAAGTGTGCAAACGTATTGTAAATGATTAATAAATCATCACAATATTTTCTATTATATATATACCGAGCAAGGTGGCTTAGTGGCAAAGCCTTTGCCTTGCATTCGGGAGGACCGGGTTCGAGACCCAGACCGGCCACTCTTAAATTGGTTTGCATGGTTTCCAATTTAGACAAGGTAAATGCCGGAGTGGAGTAAACTTAGCCATGACATGAAAAATCCGTACACAAGCAATTGCCTTACGGGAAATAAAAAAAAAAAAAAAAAAAATATATATATATATATATATAAATATATATATATATATATATATACATACAGGTAGTTCAATAAGTTCTTAGAATGAGCTTTTTAGAATTCGAATTTTGGCGCGCTTTCACCGCTACTAGGAACTGCAACTTTTCGACTGCCAGCAGTCAAAATATTATGGTGATTGGCCGTTGCGATTTCGTTTGATCGCTTTTCCCGTGCAACGTATCGGCGTGATTTTGAAAAATGGAGAAAAAATAGTTTCGAGTGGTTATCAAGCATTTTATTTCAAAGGTTGGAATGCGACCCAAGTGAAAACTGAGTTAGACGAGGTGTACGGTGACTCTGCGCCATGTTTTGCCACTGTTTCCAACTGGATTAATGAGTTAAAAAGAGGTCGCAGGAGCACCGGGATGAACTACGTTCAAAACGCCCAAAAACGGCAACTGATTAGGAAAACGTGGAAAAGGTGCGGAAAATCGTTGCCGCAGATAAGCGAGTAAACATTAGGGAGATAGCGGAGGCCTTGGGGTTCAGTTTGCGTAGTGTGCATTTCATCCTGCACGAAAACTTGAAGATGAAAGAGTTCAGAGAAAAATGGCTGCCGCATTTGCTCAACCAAGGCCAAAAAACGCGCCTGTTTTCGCTTCACAGCGAAATTTGGCCAAGATGTCGAACAATCCGTCGGATTTTTGGCGCAGATTCATGACCGTCGATGAAAGCTGGGTCCATCACTACACTCCCGAGACCCAAAAAGCATCTTGCCAATGGTGTGCACCTGATGAAGGACCTCCGAAGAGGGTGCAGACAACGGCATTGACCAGAAAGGTGATGGCTACAGCTTTTTAAGACCAACGTAGAATAATGCTGGTCGACTACCTTGAGAGCGGTAAAACGATCACAGGAGAATATTAGGCAAGACTGTTAGACTGCCTTTAGCAAGAACTCATCGTGAAACGGCCCGCTTTGCAGAAGAAGGTTGTCCTGTTTCACCAGGACAATGCTCCTGCACACAAGTCCCGGCAAGCATCGGCGAAACTGGCCCAACTGAGGTTCGAACTTATTGAACAACCTTCCTATCTCCAGATCTGGCCCCCTCTGATTATTTCCTCTTTGGACATTTGAAGAATAGTCTCGGTGGAAAGCGTTTTTCCAGCAATGAAGAGGTTAAGGCTGCTGTCAATGTCTATTTTCAGTCTAAAGACGCGGAATTCTACTTAAGAGGTATAAAAGCTCTGAAATATTGGTGGGAAAAGTGTATTAAGCATCTCGGGGAGTATATCGAATAAGATAAATTTAAAAACATGATTTGGAAAATTCTTGGTTTTCATTCTAAGAACTTATTGAACTTCCTGTATATATATATATATATATATATATATATTTTTTTTTTTTTTTTTTTTTTTCTATTTAAACTTGGTTTAGTCACGGAACTGCATTTCACAACGCTTAAGTTATCGCTAAATAAAAATGGTTGAAAAATAACGAATCAAATAACGAAGCAGATAATCACTCTCGTCAAAATCCAAGGAGTGCTTTGTATAAGCACTTTACGCAAATGGTAATACAGTGATTAATGATTGTCACAAGAACTTCAAAGCAAAAATTGGTGCGTTTGTTAGAACGCCGAACACTATATGAGGCAACAAACTTGCAAATATAACAGACACACGAAGCAGTCCACTAGTACAGCACCAACACAATTTACAAAAACTATGACTAAAAACATGTGGATAAATACTATCAAATCTAAGTGTGCCCATGTATACGAAGCACAACAGTTCTAATACCAAATACACCTAGATCACTCGCCTGATTCCGACTGTGATATTAACAGCCATTGTTTTAACTCGTGAGAGAAGGGGTGTTCCGTAGTAAGGCATCTTATGCGTTTGGGGATGCAGGTCCAGGTTTCAGTGAGGCGGTACGCGAGTGCGTGTTGACTAGACTTCAAGGATACAGAGGGCACTGCAAAAGTTGTTGCGCGCCTAGCTGATGTTCGACTAATGGTAGGAACTAGTGGAAATGCGATCTCCATAGGCACAATACCACGCAAAATTTTGTACACTAGCATTGAAACCCGCAGCGAGTGAATGTTTTCTACCATGACTAGGTTAAAACGAATGAACAAGTCACGGACCGAATCCCTTCGCCTTCTAGAAAAAATTAATTGCTTTAATTGCATCATTCTGTATCACTCTTGCTCTTTGGAGAATTCCGTCATAGCCACCACCCCAGAGAAGGACTTCATAGCATAGAACTGATAAGAACACGGCCTTGAACACCAGAAGTAAGCGCTCTGTGGGTATCTTAATCAATTTCATTTTACACAGCGTAGATATTACAGCATAGCACTTTGGTACAATGTAATCCAGCTGGGGATGCCACCTCACGTTTTCCTGGAGAACGAGCCCCAGGCACCGGGCGATCTGCGAGAGCTCAATGTTCCGTGCCCTAAAGATCTGGTTGTCAGGTAATTCTAGAAGCCTCGGCGAGGAACGAAAAACTACGAAATTGGTTTTGCTAGCATTGACAACTAGTCCAAAAATGTTAAAAATGCTACTTATATTATCAACATTAAAGAGCGACTACTGCAAGTCCATATTAAAATTCTGATGATTCACTCCGAACAGTAGCGTAGTGTCATCAGCAAAAGCTATAGCTGAGCCAAGGTTTAGCCTCTGAATCCTTAATAGAATACATTTCAGTAAAATAAGAAACATAAATGGTCCGAGAACCGAGCCTTGAGGGGTGCCGATATCGACCTGCTGCCATGAGGGCTCTATTTGACCAGCTCGTACCACCTGTCTCCGTCCTGAGAGATAGGACCTAAACAAGGCAACCGCCGGCGCGAAACAGCTGAGCGAGCATTTGGAAAAGAAGGGAATGATCAAGACAATTGAAAGCCACCGACACGTCGAGAAAGACTGCAAGCCAATACTTTTGTAGCTTAACCGAGTCGGACACTTGCTGTCATAGGCTGGCCAACGCGAGGTCAGTCGACACACTCCTGCGAAAACCGAACTGGTGTGACGAAAAGAAATTGATCGTCTCTAAATATCGATCTACCAGTTTCTCGATGACCTTTGAGATACAATCAACGGCCGAGATTGGCCCATAATTAGCTGCACGGTTTCGCTCACCCTATATATATATATATATATATATATATATATATATATAAGGTCTTTCATAATTCGTCCAACAAACTCTGGGGTCTAGTACGACTCGGCGAAGAAATAAATTTTTTCCAGTGAAACAAGGGCGGAAATGTATTTTTTGGAGTGAGATTGAAAAGAAAAAGTGATTGTATCAAGCTTTTCTCCTGACATATATTCATCAAATATGCGATTGCGAGAGCCCCAGTCATTCTATCAACAAACTAATCATACCTGCGTGTTTGGAGAAACATCTTGCATTTCTTAAATTGCATTCTACATTAGCTCAAAGCCAAACAAATGTAGTATTGATGATAAGTCTCAATACATTCTTTGCAATTCCTATATTTTGGCTTCAGAGATCTCCCTCTTTATATATATATATATATATATATATATATATATATATATATATAATTTAGTATGCTAAGGTTTCAATTTGATTAAGTCGTATAGACACGCGTATAAGGATAGTTTAAGATATATTAAAAAGTTGTATGCATTTATATTATATAATAATTAACAAGTAATCCCTTGGCTTTTAATTGGTAACGGAAAATAATTACATGTGAGTGAAAGCCGTTATGTAGGAGGAATTTCCTTAAATTCCACAGGTGGCTAAATACTGTGAGGTCGTTAGGGCAATGCAGTTCAATAAGTATATTAATCGACGATAACTAACGAAACGTTATAGTTTCCAGGTATAACATATTTTTTAGAAATTACAGGTATAACATTTAGTTAGGGATCACGCCCAGATAATGACCTTTTTTCAATACATTGATAATTAGTCTACGTATTTCTTCTATCTAATCACTAGTAATAAGAACCAACGTAGCAACGTTTTAAGTATTTATTTGTATGCCATACCGAGAATACAGCTTAAATTATGACAAGCGTTCGAAACAAAATTGTCGTACCTTCACGCTCGATCATCCAGAAGACGACCTTGTTTCATTTAATCCCAATCACCGATTATTGTAGGCCATCGTTTTGTGCTGGTTTCCCTATGTGAGGAGAATTCTCTCCGAGGGGACAGCCTTTCCACTGCTCCCTTTATCACTTTTTCACGCTCTCTCTCTCCATATATATATATATATATATATATATATAGCTGAGATTTTAAGTCATAGGAAAAGCGTAATAATAAGTTAATATCGCAATTGTCACAGTTGCTACAGCCCCGTTATTTTCTGCCGGTGATCGTCAGAGTCTTCAGAACCTTCGGAATTCAATATTCAAGATTCAAAACGTGGTTTATTATAGGAACTGCATAATACAATGCTTAAGTTCTTATTAAAAAAATATAAAGGTAATAATAAAAAAAATAGAATATAAATGGTTGACTCTCAGTCATAAACAGCCACAAAATAAGTCAATCATGGAGTATCATAAATCATAAACACAACACAAAATAACATGTGTGCCTCAACTATGTCGAAATGTGTTGGTGAGTAGCCATCTCTGGACCATCTGTGTAAAACAATGCAGGGAAGTGATACGACGAATATTCTGTGGTATACTAGTCCATATAACGGGCAAACGAGACACAAGGGCTTGCTAACTAGACTTTTTTGTGACTAATGGCCCTACATATATTGTGGCACGTCTCGAGGTCCTACGGATCAAGGGAGCAAGGGGAAAAGAAACGTCACAGGGAATAATATTCCGAGTGATTTTAAAGCCCAGCGTGGCAACCTTCAGCAAGTAGAACAGGTCGACCGGTAGAAGGTTGTGGACCACATAAAGACTGACGGAGTCTCTGCGTCGCCTGCCAAATATGGCTCTTAGAGCATCGTTTTGCATTATTCGAGCCCGACGGAGAACAACTTCAAACCCACTCCCCCAGATAAGAATGCCATAAAGGAGAACTGGCAGGAACAAAGTTTTGTAGACCAAGAGAAGGCTATCCACTGGAACTTCGATAAGCCGCATGCGAAAGAGGGCTGAAATGATGGCGTAGCATTTAGGCTTGATGTATTCTAAATGCGCCCGCCAGCTCATGCACTCGCGCAGCATTAGGCCGAGACATTTTGTGGTCTCTGAGAAGACCAATTCTCTTCCTGATAGAAATAATTTCTTGTCGAGGTGCATTTTTAGCTGAGGAGCTTGGAATGCAACAATGTTCGTCTTGCTGGCATTAACGACAAGGCCAAATTTATTGAAGATCGAAATAACTGTTTCCACTTGAGATAAGAGATGAGGCAACTCTGAACACATTTCGGAGGCATTGAGCCGAAAAAGCAACGTCGTATCATCAGCAAAAGCGATCGGCTTGCCTAAGTTTTCCCTCTGGATGGTTAATAGGATGAAATTAATAAGAATTAAGAACAATAAAGGTCCGAGAACAGAACCTTGGGGGGTACCGATGTCTACGGATCTCCAGGAGGATTCGACCGACCCAACTCTCACTGCCTGCATTCTTGAGGTTAGGCGTCTTCGAGGGCCAACTCCGTAGATCGACCACGTCGGAAACCAAACTGATATGACGACAGAAATTTTATGGACTCTAAATAATGCTCAAACCTTCTCAGAGCCAGTTTTTCAAATATTTTGGACACAAAATCTACCAGACTTATGGGACGGTAGCTGGCGAGTAGTGTTTTGTCGCCCTTTCTTTTGTAAAGCGGAGTCACAAACGAGGCCTTTAGACGTGTGGGGAAGTTACCTGAGGAGAAGGAGAGATTCGCAATTTTTGTTGGGGGACTGGCAATAGAGAGAATTTTAAACGTTTTCCGGGTACCCCCATAGTTCCACAGCTCCAGCTCGCCTTTTGTTTGATTAGGAGTGAATAGACCTCCGAGTCTGTCACTGAACAGATTTAAATGAGTTGCCCTTGCTGGTCCATAGATCTGTAAGAATGGGTGATAAGTCACCTTCAAGGTAGAGAGGCGCAACTGTAGCCGAGCCTATGGTTGCAAAGTGTCGATTGAGCTCATCTGCAATTTCTTGTGGATCAGTAACAGGCCGATCAGGAAACACAGTCAAAGTGGAAGGCAGTTCTACTGAGCGGTTTTGCCTACCACATGTTTTATTGATGAAATTCCAGAGATTTTTTGCGTCACTACGCAACGTCTCGAATTGTGTCCTATAAAAGGCAGTTCTAGCGGCACGTAGGCCATGTTGATACCCCCTACGGCTATCAAGATATAACAGTTTACTCTCGGGAGAATTAACCTTTTTATGCCTCGATTCATTTTATTAACAATCATCAATATCACGAATATGATCAAACTGCAGAAAGTGTCAATTTTTTGTCTTTTTGTTTTACAGACTTCTGGATGGTAGTAGTTTTAGTGCCAAGGAAAATATAACAAAAAACGGGCCTCATTAAAAGGTAATCGTCAGATTCCACAATGTGCTTACAATTCACAAGCATATATATAGATATATAGATTTATATATACACATATATATATATATATATATATATATATGTATATATACATATATATATATATATATGTATATATACATATATATATATATATATATATATATATATATATATATATATATATATATATATATATATATATATATATAGTATATATACATATATATATATATACATATATATATATATATATATATATATATATATATATATATATAAATATACATAGTGTGTTCAAAACGTATCGCGACTTTTGTGTTTTTTCAAAAATTATTCATTTATTCATGAATATCTATTTTGTCCCCTTCAAAGTAATCCCCATGAGATATTATACACTTGTGCCAACGGTTTTTCCAATCTTCGAAGCACTTCAAAAAACCATTTTTTTTATCTTGTTCAGCTCCTCCTTCGATGCCGTCTTTATCTCGTCAAGCGTAGCGTAACGTCGTCCTTTCATGGGCCTCTTCAGTTTAGGGAACAAGAAAAAGTCACAGGGGGCCAGATCTGGGGAATACGGTGGCTGCGGCATCATTAGTGTGTTGTTTTTGGCCAAAAACTCGCGCACAAGCAACGATGTGTGAGCAGGGGCGTTATCGTGGTGCAAAAGCCAATTTTTGTTTTTCCACAAATCCGGGCGTTTCTGGCGGATTGCTTCGCGCAAATTGCGCATAACTTGCAGGTAATATTCCTTATTGACCGTTCTACCCTGTGGCAAGAACTCATGATGCACCACGCCCCTGCAATCGAAGAAAACTGTCAGCAAAACTTTCACATTCGGCCGAACTTGGCGCGCTTTTTTCGGTCTTGGTTCGTGCGGCAGCTTCCATTGAGATGATTGAGCTTTGGTTTCCACGTCATAACCATAAACCCACGATTCGTCACCAGTTATGACCCTCTGGAGCAAATTTGGGTCGTCGCGGACAGAGTCCAACATCTCATTAGCAATGTTCATGCGATGCTGTTTTTGGTCGCAATTGAGCAATTTTGGTACGAATTTCGCGGCGACCCGTCTCATGCCCAAATCATTGATAAAAATCGAATGGCACGAGCCAATCGATATGTTTAGGTCCTCAGCAACTTCTCTAACGGTGATTTGACGATTGGCCAATACCATTTTCTCCACTTCATTAATTTTTTCGTCTGTTGTTGAAGTGCTCGGGCGTCCGGCACGCTCTTCGTCGTTCACATCTTCTCGGCCTTCTGAGAACATTTTGTACCACCGATAAACGTTGCTTCGGTCCAAGGTAGCTTCTCCGTATGCCACAGTCAACATTCGGAATGCATCCGCACACTTAATTTCGTTTTTCACACAAAATTTGATACAGGTTCTTTGATCCATTTTTTTGAATAGGTGAAAATCGAAGACGATCCAAAACACGTGCAAGCAAAGCAGCTGTCAACAATTAAGTGAACATTCAAAATGGCCGAGCTTGTCGGCATAAGTGAGAGACATGAGTACCAACATAACGCCACAAAAAATCGAAATTCGAATATACGTAACCCGCGAAAATTCAAAAGTCGCGATAACGATTGAACACACCTCGTATATATATATATATATATATATATATTACAATTCACAAGCATATATATACAAGCACGCGCATGTGCATCTTCTAATGATTTAATCATAGAGTCTTCAGACGAGCAAATTGCCTGGTTACAGAAATGTCGTTGTTCTTGCTCTAATGTCGACGCTATTGCCGGTTGATTAGTGCTTCGAGTGTAAACCCTGTTAACAATACCCTCATTGCCACCACACGGATTGCGGCCATTTACACAGACTTACATTGATCGTTATTGCTGCGACTGGGTCAGCTCGAACGGCCACGCCCGTCGCCTGTTTATCTATGCCTATGTTTATGCATATATATATATATATATATATATATATATATATATATATATATATATATATATATATATATATGCATATATATATATATATATATATATATATATATATATATATATATATATATATATATATATATATATATATGCATATATAATATATATATATATATGCAAATATATACACATATATATATATATATATATAGTATATATATATATATACATATATATATATATATATATATGTATAGGCCTATGCAACAGGCTAGAACCCTTCTCGATGCCGTCGCTCTCACAGACCTAGAAGCTCGACTCTCGTACGAGAATCTCAACTCCGGATGTACCACGGACGTTGATGAGGCCACGCGGCGCGCCGCCTTCTCCTCTACAAAAGCGGGCGTATGGCTCCACGCTCGACCCTAGTCGGTCGGATCGGAACTCTGTTAGGTGACAAGTTGGTGAAGATCGCGGTCGTCATTCGTTGGAGGACGAACCTGGTGAACGCTCACACCTGGGTCTGTAGACATGCCGTCCGGTTGGACAGAAGCCACGGGCAGTCCTGCATCATCAGAGCACAGGCAGGCGAGCAAGGCATCAGGCTTTGAATGACAAAATCAGTGGAACTTTGCGATCCAGTGGTCTACCGTGCGTCCTGAAACCCATCGGTCTTAACTGGAAGGGTAGGAGAAGACCCGACGGTTTGACCCTTATCCCGTTTGAAGGCGGTTGCATGCTGGCTTGAGACCTAAAAGTTACTGGCTCATTAGCCCCGTCAATGGTCAGTGACGGCGCGGCCCAGGTTTGTCATGCTTCAGAGCTTGCCGAGAGAGGCAAAATGAGGAAGTACCAGAACATCGAGTACCTGTACGGATTTTGCCTACTAGCCTTCGAGGCCCCTAGCGGGCCGTGCCCGTCCACTTGCAGTTTGCTGTGGAAGGTCGGGAAGCGGCTAGTTCTACAGACAGTGGAGAAAAGAAAGCGCACGAGTTTCTCAGACAGCGCCTGGTGCTAGATGTGTAATGGGGCAATGCGGCTTCGGTCCGGAAAACCCTCCAAAGATAACTGCTCTCTACACTGGATCCACTGTAACGGTACACACTCAAATGTCAGAAATTACCTTTAGGGTTGATTAAAAAAAACATATATATATGAATATATATATATATATATATATATATATATATATATATATATATATATTGCATGTCATTCATTTGTTTCTACTCTTATAGTGTATGTTGTTATATTGCTATTTTTGCGGTTAGCACCCCTGATATATCACAGAGTGTTGTGCTATGGTGACGTGACCTGTTGTTCTGTTTCAGCAGCGTTCATATCGATTTTATTTGCAATCTGTGATCAGATATTTGCACACTGGTGTTTGTACAAACTGTGAAATAACTCGACCAGTCACGCCTGCAGCTAGAGTCACTACCACTACTACTACTACTACTAGTACTACTACAACGACTTCAGCTACCGTTTGCGCTGGTGGCTCCGCCGTATCTGCTGGCTGAAACTTCATCCTGCAATCTGAGTATAGCGATCCTCACGACAGCGACTGGCAGCACAATTACTAAGACCTCCTTAATCAGAACCACCACCAACACCAATATTGCACTCGAGATGCTGTTGTAGCTTGGGCAGGCTACAATCCACCAACGGTCCGGCCACCGATGGCACATCACTCACAATGTATGTAGTATGCTGGTGGAGTCACGGGTTGCCAGTGATGTCCCAGCATGACAGATCATGTTGGTTGTGGCTGTTGAAGTCAGTTGTCTGTCAGTTTGTATGACGACGTATGACAGTTTGTCATGACGATTTATGTACGATCTCGTCTGGTGATCTGACCTGTTTTGTATCTATCGTGTCGGCTATATGTCGTTCGTACATACGCGTGACTGACTTACTCTTTCGCTGTGAATATACAGCCGATAGCTACAGCGAGGTGGCAACGTTTTGCTTCAACCTCTTCGGTGTATCGGCTGTTTTATCTGTCTGCATCACGGAAGCCTAGGCAAAACATGATACTTTCTAGCAATAACGAATATGCAGCGTTTGATTTACAGCGTCAAGTGTTGTTTTCATTAGCTACAAGCATGCAGTGAGTGAATTTTAGTGAGCAATAAAGCTCATATAGTAGTGCATAGGTATTGCATATAACTGCATCATTTAGGTTGCGCACTGCCTTTTAATTGAGGACCCAAGAACATAAACTGTTTGCAAGTTACGTCACAAACTAAACAAATGAGAGATCGTGACAGGAAACTTGCGAGAAACTGAATGATCACGGATTTATCACAATACAAAACGCGGTCGTTATTCTATGCAATGATGCATAGCCCAACGTCGTTAAAGCTATTGTTGCCCTGATTGCTAGAGTATCCCGATAGGAGGTGGGCAAGGTTTTCTGTAACCACCTAAACCCGATGGGGCTCTCACGTGTTTTAGCGCGTTGCGATGCGACTTTGCAGGACGGTCGTTCTCAAACTCAGGCAAGCCAGGGTGCTTAAAACTAGCTTGAAAAACGATTGGGAGATCTCTTTGCGTAGACGCTATTCCCATAAGACAAATTTGCCAATAGGGCTACAACACCAGGTGTGAGACACCGCCGGACAAAGTGCTATTTTGCGAAAAAGGAACTACAAAATATTACCTATATTGATGATCATTCTAGCTTTCATTTTCAGCGAGTTTCATTTTAGGTTGAAATTCAACGATAGTAAAAAAGCACGGGTCTGTCGCACGGCGGACCCAACGGGCGTTCGCATTCACAGCTAAGGCGCCGCAACCCTATTTCAAGCATTGTACGGTCTTGCTACCTTTACGACCATGAGCATATATATACGTATATATTTAAGGGTCAAGAAAAATTTTAGCTCGTCGTTTATGAAATTTTCCGCATCTGACCATACGCAAAGTTTGCGACTCGTGATATGACGTGGATGCATATTGTATGTAAGTAGTGATAAAATTCAGTGGAGACCTGCTCCTCAAACGGGTCAGCTAACACGTAATATACACACCGCAGCTGCACAATTGATTAGATAGGTACTCTGATTGACAACTGCGTCTCTAAAATGATCGAACCAAGCAGCAGGGCACATTTCGTATTTTCGGCGGTCAATGTTAAAATACAACTCAACAGAGCAATGTATATTTTTTAAGTAAATATTCTATTGTTGCAAAGGATGCCTCTATATAGGAAATGACGTATTGCACTAAGCATACCTGCTACGGATAGGCATATATGAGTACATTTCCAATGTACAGATGAGATTCTAAAATTCCCAAGAAGTGACTTTTTTGCAGCAAACCTGTAGCCATGCGTATTGTATGAAGGCGTTCGCTTACGGCCGTTGGTGACAAAACTGCAGGTCGACCTTTGAAATTTAAACCTGGTCAGTATTGAACTTTGCTTTTGACAGTTTTTTTTTTCTGACTTAAAGATATATGTTGGTCTTTGCTCTTGCAGGGTAGGCAGCTCGATCGGTCAACTTCGATCGCAACTGCGTGCTCCTATCAAAACCTGCACACAAAAAGTCCACGTTTAAGTGCGTCCGGCTCTCGTTGAAACGATTAAAGATAAGCTTTGGAACATACCTTGAAAAGAAATATGGTCGGCCGCCAAGAGCGTGTAAGTTAAATAGCCATACGAAAGAGGTCGCGGAAAAAGCCGTAAAGTATATTGACAAACCACGAGAGCCTGCCCCACACCAACCATCGTTTAGTTCTCGATCTCGGCGGTGCCTCATATGTTGAACTTCTAGTGAATGTGAGCACTTAGTGGAAACTGTGGGTCTTCGGACCGTACCATGCAGACGCAGTAGACATCATTATCATCATAATCATTCGGGTCGTCTATATGCATCGACCACAGCTACATGATTGGACAGCCACACATTGCCTATGTTCAATCCCCCCACCTCCCCCCCCCCCCCCTCGCGCAGTCGCTCGGGTATCTATCTACCTGTATCTGCAGGAGAGCACTGAGAACGGTCAGTCCGTATTTTCTAGGTACATTATGTTTCTCGTGCCGTCACACAACAGTCTCTCTCGACTGGGTTTTAGTCGGCCTTCAATCGACTGCGCTGCCGTGAGGATATTCTCACACACATCGGCGATGCGACGTCACGACTCGCTGGTTCCTGCAACCAGCTTCCGGAACGACAACAAGGCTTGCCGCCCCGCCCCCACCACTATTATGGGCCCACCTTCATAAAGCACGAATAGGTAGAGTCGCAGCAACCAATTGCAGTACTGACGAGTCGTCTCGTTCCTCGTCGTCGTCATCGTCGTTTTCGGACGATGCTGCCAGTGCCGGGCAGCATGACAGCAAATTTAGAATGACGATGAACAGAACTCAATGTCTACCGCGCGTCACATTTCCTCGTTCGTGGCAGGCAGGTGTGTGTACAGGGCAGATGGCCATGTTGCTGCTGACGAACTACCTGACCGCACTGGGGCAGCCGTCCGTACTAATGGCGACGCCTCCCAGCCGGCTTAACCAAGTTCAACAACCATCCGTCTTCAAGGGGATCAGTCATCACCATCCGTCTTCAAAGAGATCAGGCTGGTGGTGGCGTGATCATGCTGGTTCGAGATTCCGGCGGGTTCTTCGTTACCCGCTCACCCCTGTCCCTTCATCCGACCTTCGTTTCGTGTGGGACGTTCAGAAAATGAGCGTTTCGAGCTGGGGACATTCGATTAGAGCCGCGCCAACGCTGCTGCGTCGCAAATGCATGGCGCCAACCTGGCTCCATCGGTTTTGGCGAGGGTCGAACGCCTCGACTGTGTTCAGGCTCGAACTTCCGTCGTTGCCGCCAACGGCAAACAGGACTCCGTCGGCCTGCACCACTTCATGAGTCGTCCTGCAAAAACGATTCCGTCAATCGACGATCATGCGTATTGTTTTTGTTTGTATATTGTATATGTGTATGCGTAACAATATATACGAAAGTTTTGCATGTATATATATATATATATATATATATATATATATATATATATATATATATATATATATATACATATATGACGTGTTCTTGAAGAATACAGCACAATAAAAAAAAAAAAAATATATATATATATATATATGTATAGCCACAAATGATCCATTAGTATGTGTGTATTTACTGCGTGTGCAACTAGTGCACTCTTAAAGATATATATGCGTACATAAACACAATGTTCATCTGCGCATTCATAGGAATATAAAAGGGTTGCGCTAAACAGTTTATGCCTGAAACGACAATAGTTATTGTAAGCATTTTTCTTGTATTGTGGTACCTTCGGGAGTGCATGTTGGCCACGTGTGTCCAGGCGTTGGCAACAATATCAAACTTTTCACAACTGTTCATGCAGAGCGATCCATCGTTGCCACCCACAGCATAAAGAGATCTGAAATGAAATTATATATATATATATATATATGAAAATGTTAAGTGCGGGAATGTACGAGAATATAAACTATCGCGCACACCTAAAAATTGCCATACCTAAAAACCTGTTCGGTATACCAGCAAGCCCGGGCTACAGCGTTTCTTAGAAAGAGTTAAAAGGACGTCTCGTTAAAAAGCTCCAGCCACTGCTTATTTTGTTCAAACTTATTTTTGTTGATCTTTAGAGCTTGCTTTTAGTTTTCTCTAACTCGCTCAATAATCAACTATAGTTAACTCAAAATGCGTAGTCTGTTTCACTAGGTTTGCCATTTGCGTCAGACTCGGTATGCCCCATTGTTGCAAATACCACGTAGATACAGGGTGGTTCAAATGAAAAGTTACGGGACGTCGTGACAACCATACCGGTTGAAATTCAATATGCCGCTTTAGGTTAAGGAAGTGAGACATCTAGGGACGCGAATGGAGTGCCCGGCGCGGTTTTGCTTACGCGCTCCGCGGCACCTCCGCATGAAAACAGAGAGGCACATTCAACTAACACGCCAGTTCGCGTGATCACAGCGTGTCGTTTCGATTGCAAAATCTTGATGGTTGAGAATGAGCAGACTATCAAATTATCACATTTCTAACTTCATCACAATATGGTGGCCAAATGCGGGAGAGACTGTGTGTCCAACAAGTTAACGAACTGAAGTGTTCACCTTCGAGCAGCCTACTTCCTTAAGCCAGAAGTGTTTGACACCACTACTTACGGTTTCAAGAAGCTTTTTTTTGGAACAGATCATCACCAGTGATGCAAAGTAGTGCCATCACTTCGAGTAAAAGACAAAGCGGGACAGCATGTAATGGAAGCTTGCGTCCCCCCTCGCCCAATTCAAAGGTCCTTCAACTATGGCGAAAAACTAAATGATATAGTGGATGACTAACTTATGTCAGCGCCGCAAGGATGCTGGAAGCAGGGAACCTTTTAGTTCGTAAAACAGTGGGATAGTTATGTTTAGATATCTGGTGATTGCTGTTGCTAAAAAGGCTTCTATTAAGCCCACAGTGTCGTTTTGCGCCTTCTCATTTAAACCGATCGTATACGTCATGGATCTATGATGTGTGTGCCTAAGTACAACGCCTGTTTTTGCGAGGCAGACATACCTGTCAAGGCTAGCCACCCCGCAGGAATTGCGACGGGAGTTCATGGCGGGAAGCAGGTGCCATCGGCCTTCGCGAGGATCGAGTCGCTCAACGGAAGACTGGTAGTTAGCGCCATCGTGGCCGCCGACCGCATACAAACAGTTCTCTGCAAAAACAAATTGCCACCAAAAATAATTAGAACAACATATCATGTATTGCAGACGCGACATAAAGGGTTCACACAGTTCTAATGCGTCTTGCTTTGCAATTCGCTAAACGAGGGATCGAGAACTGCGTATGTATAATTTCAAATGATAGGAGGTCTTTAAAATCCTAGCTCCTCCGGGACACTCCAAGCCGCTCTTTTCCTAAGCGGTGTCTCTAAAACCTAGTTTCCAGATCAAGCTGTTGAATGCGTTTTTAGCATCTAGCAGTACAACTAGCAGACTTATTATGGCCTCCGCCTTGAGCAGGAGCACCAATCAACCCTTTCTGAATCAGCACTCTGTCGGCGAGAGAAGGCCGTGCTCCTCTGTTGTCCTGTCTCATAAAGTAACGGCAAAATGTATTTATATTAAACGTAAAAGATAAAAAAAATAGGCATTACAAAATCTCAATGTTTGTAAACGTACTCAAAACCACGATTTTTCCAGCTCCAGCCAACGTTGGTGAAGAGAGAAGCAGAACTCTCTTTCAAATACGCTCGTATATTTTGAACTCGTCATCTCGCACTTGTACACTTTTTGTTAAGCTATGCCCGCTCATACACACACACACACACACACACACACAAGCGTTTAAAATTTGTTTAATTTTACTGTAAGCGTTTAAAATTCGTTTAATTTGACTGTAAAGCTGTACTGAAAACGACTTTAAATAGAGTAGAGAATTTAGTAGGGTTATTCGTAGCGGATCCGATATGCAAGTGTGACGTCTAGGGAGATCGGTGGTATCGTGGTAGGAAGAGGATGCGGATCGCGGAGGGGTCGCGATGTTTGTAGTACCTAGAACGGCCAGACGGCAGTAGCGGCGTCGGCTGTCCAAGCCGACGATGGAGGACCAGGTGCCGACGAGAGGGTCGTACCGCTCGACCGAGCTCAGACACGAACTTCCGTCGTAGCCGCCAGCCACGTACAGGAGGCCGTTGAGTGCGGCCACACCGAGACACGAACGCCGCGTGCCGAGCGGACTCATGAGAGACCACGTGTTCGTCTGAGGATTGTACACCTGTAGCGGACGAAGTGACAAGCAGCACCCGTGATCACGGGTATATGAATAATTGCAATGATGCGGATAATCTTATTTATGATTCATGATGATAATAATAATAATATTTCTTGTTTATTATTATTATTATTATTATTATTATTATTATTATTATTATTATTATTATTATTATTATTATTATCATTATTACAAATATGCGCAGTTTCAACCGCCCAGTCAGCGAAGCGAGCGGGTGGCACATTTGAGACGTCGAATGTTCGAGAATTTTCGATGGCATTATTTAACGCTAATACTATGAGAACGCTACGGCGTCTCTTAAGTGAATAAATGGACCGAGGAAGCATAGCCTAGAATCCATATTTCGTCCGGCTGCGCTGCGCGCTAGACGTGCGTCGTGTGTTGTCGTTCATCGTACTATCTAAGTCCCTAGAGTTGTAATACCCGTCTGGTTGAGTTTACATTCCCCAGTTAACTTGGCGTAACAACCATCGTTGCATTATTATTGCTTGAGTGTTAGTGGCAACAACGAGAACACATGTCATTGTTTATAAGGCCTCTCTCCCTCGGGACAAACATGGCATAAATGGATGAGATTAATTATCAACATAGAGTGTGTCTAAGCATCTACCGGATAGCGAGAACAACTAAACGTACAGATATCCAAGTGTTTTTATTTACAAGTGTGTATTACGTACTTCTGCTGAGGACAGATCCTTAATTCCATCAAAGCCTCCGATAGCGTAGAGGAGTCGGTTAAGCTCTGTTACGCCAGCGCGCGACCGGCGGTGCATTGTTGGAGCGAAATGCGTCCACCTGGAGCAAACAAGAAACGATCGAAGCAAGCGGATAAATGACCCACGTGTGTCCGGGTTTTTGGTTTTGGGTTGGCTTTTGTATTTAAACATCGTCATGTCGCTTGTTCATTTCTTAGCATAACAGAGAAAAACGACTATCTCCGCAAACGTCATGCATGTTGAAAAAAAAAAAAAAATATATATATATATATATATATATATATAGACGTCTCTAATACGGATTTTGTAAGAGGTAAACATGCACACTCGTTAGGCGATACTGCGATATAATCACACCGGACAATCCTTTGCGGCAACAGTGCAATATAGAGAGATTGCTAACGAATGAATTTCGATTTCAATTAGCTGTGCGCTTGATGATAACACAAATGCATTCATAACTAGATACCAATTCTAAGAAACGTCGAGCGGGTGCAAGACTACCACGCGGATTACTCTACCTATCTGGCCAGCAAATTGAACTATATATATATATATATATATATATATATATATATATATATATATATATATATATATATATATATATATATATATATATTTATATCTACATGTCATTTAAATCAAATTCTACACAGGTTTTGTTAAGTAACAGCGCACGGACTTCCTTTTCTTCAAGAATGCATTCCCAGTACGCTTAAGAAGTATCCTAACCTGCCGTGTTTTTAGCACTTTTGCAGCCTTATCTCCAATCCAAAAATGGCTGCAAGTAGTTACCAAGTTTCTGCGTAGTGTACCATCAATTACGCTCCTTAATTGATGTCAAAACATACCTACATAAAACCGCTGATATTTCCACTTATATTAATTTGATTCTGAAGGGATGGGCTATATCGTCTAGAAGCTGGATAGTGTCGTTTTATCGTCATGCTCAAAAACCAAAAGTACTCTCAGAACGACAATATATTTTAAACGACAATATATTCAAATACATTTAAAAGTCCCGTTCGCCCTACACGCACGCAAGAATGAGGTACACGACAGTCTATTTGAATACCGGTCAGTTCGCGGATTGTAGTACTCGCAGTCACTGTGTATAGCAAAGAGCGAACCCCCGCCAACCGCGAAGAGGTACGGCCGAAGTCCCTCGGGCCGACGAAGAGTTGTCCTTATCGACTTCATCGAGGAGCGCTTCTCCGGCATAAGATGGTACTTCATCGCCTCCATAATGAGATCCTTGCTAGCTTCGCTACGCTGGACCTGTCAAATATTCGAACCGAATGAAACACGTGCGTCATGTCAGTTTGGCATAATACAGTGATGAACAACATGCCAATCCTAACTCGGTCACCTCGACCAGCAGAACCATTTTGTTTTGGCGTTTATACAAGCTTCGCATGGGAACGACACATGATGATATAATGATACACTGCGCGAAATGAGCTTATACGTTACGACGTTAAGACGTCTACAACGTAACCACTGTATGCTCGATATGAACAATGAGCAGTAAGAGCATCACACAAAGTTCCAAATAAGTTGGCTCCAACTTTGGGAAGGCCGCGCTTGTAGTTCTGAGGTAAAGCTGTGGCAAATAGTGGTATTGTGACGCCAATCTTCTGCAAGTTTGGACATGTGCTCAGCACTTTTGAACCAAATTTTGAAGGAACAAGTTTGGATCATATAGGAATTTAATCACATGCACGCTACGCTGCCCTCGTACTTACAAGGGCTTCTTCAGAAACTTGGGAGAGAAGAAAGTTTCGTTCGATGAGAGGTAGCCGACAATGTTGAAGAAGCCGCTCGAGATGCTGCTCGCGTCCAGCCTTATATTTTATCCACCTGGAATTCCGACGGAGATTGTTATGTCACATGAAATCACTCCAATTAAAGTTTATATTTAACCTCTAACAAAATGCTTATATATACATATATATATACATCATCATTTATATATATTTATATATATATATATATATATATGTGCTAATTTTTTTTCTTGCATGCCGCGCCAGGATGGATCCCCGATGCCGCGAAATCGCCTTTTCCATATCCCTAGGTAAATGTAATGTATTTCTATACATTTGCATATCAAATACGTTAACAAACGTTTTGAATATTTGCCCGTAAGACATAGTCAAGTTAAAACGTGGGTATCTAGCGGTTCGAAATTACTCTAGTGCCTGATGCGAACAAAATTCTGATGGTGCTCTGCAGAAAGTCCTTGTACACGCACACAGCGACATAACCACTAAGTTAAGTCTAAATCAGGGAGGCAGCCAGTCTCAAATGAAGTTATTATTTTCTTATTAGCTGCTGGTGAAGTCATATATATATATATATATATATATATATATATATATATATATATATATATATATTTAAGTATGCGTGTGGGTCGAAGTAACAGGTTCATACCTCATGACTGCCTTGTAGACACACTCTTCAGCCGCGACGTTAAGTTCGTTGCTCGAAACGAGATCCTCCATGAGCTGGGCGTCAAGCTGGAGGAACTCCTCGGTCAAAGACACGTTGTGGAAGTTATGTAAGGCAAACCGATGCGAGCGGCCCTAGAGAGAATTCGGGAGAAAGAAATGCTTAGGTATATATATATATATATATATATATATACGTTTTGACAGCTTTCTGTATATAGATGTATACGAGTATAAGTAGATTTTTAAATAAGATATGTCAAGTTATACTAACTGTTGTGCCCATGTGTGAAACATACATGGTACTTAGCTATTATTGCAGCGACAGTGGTGTACCTACGATGCTCTAATCAACGACATGTACGTCGGGAGCTCGAAATCCTCACTTTCCCATTGTTACAGGACGTCTGCTCTGCTTAATCTTGTTCGCCCCACTGATCACCCAGCTCCGATCAACTGGGGTATGCGACCAACAAGGGAGCAGTTGATTTTGCGACACTCCAACGATCTTTCAACAGATACCCTGGGGCTAATCCTGAACCTGGAGCAAACCTCTAGCAGCAAGCGCCATGCCCTAATGCCCATATCAAATCGAGGTGCTGAGTCCCGGGTGTGGCGCTCATTGCCGGGCAGGCCGTCGTCACATCATCGATGTATAAACCAGCAGATACAGCCCGCCTTCGAATATGGCGCCCCTATCAAGCAGCCCGCGATTTTTTTCCGCCAAGTTGACGCTCCTCCTCGGTCAGGCACTGAAGATCCCAGCATACCAGGAATCCGTATGAGAAACCAGAAGGCCATATGAAAACTTCTTCAGCCTTCAATGCAGCGGCAGTAAACTTTGAAACGACTAGGTTGCTTGCTTCGCACAGTTCTTACGGTCAGCAGAGGTTTTATGCATTCCAGAACCAACTGGACTTCCCAAGGACGACGGTCGCCGACTAGAAAGGCAAACCTGAGTTCCTTCGAGGATGGCCGTGCGCGAGTTTGGGACTCCCTCAAACTCTCAGTTGTCGGATACGGGATTTCGTGTTCATGCTACTAACTGCCTTCGCCGAACAAAACCAATTGTGCAAGTACTCTGAAATCCATCGCAGGCACAATGCTGTCCCTGTTTCATGTAGATTAAAGAAAAGCCAGCCATGGCCGACCGAGCAAGGGTGCTTAAAGAATTTTAGCAAAGACTAGCTATTGTTCGCGCGGGACGAACCCCTGCTGAGATTATAAAGTTCACCCTTTTCCCGAAAACAAGAGTTTATTAGATTTCGGCTACGGAAGCACACCGGGCTACTACACAGCAGAAGTAAACTCACGGCAGGGTGCGCCGTGTGGGTGTCCTAGCATTCAGTGCAGCAGGTGGTGCAATTTGTGCATTTCGAACGATCCTTGTACTTCGTTGCGAACTTTGAGTTCCAAATTTAAATGTCATCCCGGATCATTAGTCGAATTGTTTCACGGGGATCTCAGGTATCAGTCTTATACTAAACAGTAACACTGGAAGTTTATATGCACGTTCTGCAAATACCAATCCTGCTTTTGTGACTATACGTATATATATATATATATATATATATATATATATTATTTTTCGAGTTATTTAGATCTTTTGCCAGTGACTCACGTACTTGTAGGTCGGTGCAGGCGTGGGCGTCGGCAAACGATCGGATACCGAGGCAGTTGGAGGGCTCCAGCTGCGATAGAAGAAATTTGCAGCAAGCTTCACGTACGGTCTCCACCTGGACGGCAGTCGGTGCATCAGTGTAAGGTTAGAAAAACAACAGCGGCAGCGACAGTAGCAACAAGGTCGACAACAACAGCAATAAACAACAGAACCATGTCAAGCTGTCTCTTAGTTGCAATCAGCAGCAAACAAAAACCATCTTATCCGGAAACAATGCAGATTTAGCGGCATGGATCTTTTCCAAACATTACATTCACTACGATTCCATTTTCACTAACTTCGCTTAGTCTGCAGACCCGAGCAGAAAGCGGAGTACCGCTATTCATTTAAAAAGTACAATACCTTTAAGGTCACATGTAGACGCGTGCGATGACGACGTTAATGATTAATGTGATAATGCTTTTGAAAGCAATTATTTTTACTATTCCTGTAACTGACCAGCCCCTAGACTCGTCCCTTCCATGACGGCAGTTATATAGAGGGCAGGCTAGGGCTCGGATGGGCAAAAACACCCGTGCGGTACGTCTAGTGCATAGCAAGCACGGACGAGAAATGGATGGATTGAGTTCAACCGTTCTCGGTCTATTTGTTAGTTCATGAGCACCGCGGCCTTCTGCCACTACTGCCATCCCAAAAGATGCCAGACTTAACTGTGAAATCGGTCAGAATTTGATTTCGTGTTTGTTTAGTCGGGTTGTGTGTGTGATCTGTTTGTGTTTTTTTTCGCATTAGAATTCGGATTAGTTGAGGTGTTACTTGGTTTGAGCGTCTCGAGTCGGCGCGCTCCCTCTGCTTTAAGGAATTCTGGTAAAAACGTGTCGTCATTGGCTTGTGATCGTTTGGACGGTTGAAGACGTTGGGGTTCTGACGCAAAATCAAGCCCGTCGTAGGTGGCGTGGTGGGTGCGTGCATTCGCGTGCACTTTGCGACCGGAGGGGACACATGTGGCGGTGCATGGGTTCGATCCCCGCCCGTTGCACATTTGTATTTATGGGGTGTCCGTTTTGCGGAAGCAATGCGAAAGCAATCCCACTAACGGGACGGTAAATGTTGGCTGAGGGTCAGGCCGAAAGGCCGTTTTGAGTTTTGGCACGGGAGATCGTGGCCGTTGTAGTACGTCCGTAGTCGTTTAGGTGAGAGACTGTCTCGTCCGTTTTGACCCCCTATTTCTTCATTTATGTATTTTATTGCTGGTTCGTGGTTTATGTGCTGGCGTTGTCACCGCTACTAAACCATGGTTGCTGTTACTTTGTCGGTGTGCTGACATTAGTTCGTTGGCTGTGCGGTTTGTTGATCTAATGGCTATTATATGATGACATGCATGATCCATCGCTAATTAGCTAACCTGGAGGAGACTTGCAGCCGGCAGAAGCCGCTGAACGTTGCTCTGGTTGATGACAATTTCGCCGGTGTAGCAGAATTCGATGATGAGTTCGAGCGCCAGCCCGTCAACGTTGTGAAGAGTCACTTCCGAGCTGGTCTCAAATAAATAGGCCGGCACAGCAATTAGCACACGTAAACACGTAGAGCACGTCGGGAGCGTATCACATTTCGACGGAACTAACGTGGAATTATAGAAAAACACCTTAAAGCGGATCTGTGACCCGGAGTGAAGGATGCCTACAGACAATGTACGCAAAGCGATTCTAGATTTCTAGTATATTAGGAATATAGATATATATATGATTTGTTTATAAATTCCTGTATTCCTAGGATTCTGCTCGGAATCAAGAGAAATCTAAATTAGGACTTTTAAGGATATGTGCATATGTTTAAAGGGAAAAACCGACTATTTAATCAAATTTAGGTAGGAATTATAATTATAATTTTGCTTGACTAACACCCGTAGTTGAGCAAGTTACACATCATTCTCTTGTTATTTTTCGATATTTCGATAAGACATTATTGGATTCATTAGGCACTGGGAGAGAACAATGATAAATGAGTGAATACGCTGGCTTCTACAGAGAGGCAATTTAGCAAAACAAGCGCAAACGCTCGAGAGCTCATAACGTAACATGACATCGTTTTGAAATACTCGTGTGGAACAATTCTCGAATAACGGCTCGCTGCTTTATAATGTAGACATCAGACAATCGGGGCACATCGTCGAACTGGGCTACTGAACCCATCCTGAGTTACAGAACCCGTAACTACACGTTAACGCGGAGACAATTGTTTACTCCAAAATGATAACATAAAAAACGTTATACAATAAGCTATATTATTAAATTTAAAAAAAGCTAAAATATATTTAGTCACTCGAGAAAGTCATCTTAACCATACGTAGCCCATAGACCAAAGTAACTTTTTGTAAGAGTCATATATATATATATATATGAATCTTACAAAAAGCAAATGATTCGTTCTCAAACGCCGGCCTTAGCCAATATTACGAACGCCTTATAAACTCAGCTTCTAAATCACTTCCAAATATGCGGCGCTCTCCTCGCTGGTACGACAGTGAATGCTTTGCGCTGAGGCAAATTCTACTTAGAGCCCTCCACCAATCGTAATATGACCCAGCTGCGGCGGCTATTTACTCAATCACACGACAACATTATCGGAAGCTTCAAGACCTCAAGAGACGGTCATTTGCTGACCATCAAGAACGCCTCCTCATACTAAAAGCACAACAAGAACCCCACCTCATTATACGACAGCCTCACAAGTTTACGAGCTGTCCAATCCCATCTGAAAAACTCTTGGGCCACTTTCAAGCAGCTTTCACCCACGCGGATACGGTACCTCTTGAGATTCCTATTTCGTACGAGCTCGAAACTCCCGAGAGATTTTTCTCTGAGGCTCTTGATGAACCGTTTAGTCTAGACGAAGTCAATGTTGCTCTCGCTCGTATACGAAATAACAAGGCATTCGGGTCAGATCTTGTAAGGAATGAAAACTTTCGGCAGGGACATCTCCTCGTGCCTATATGGCAGTCCCATTTTAACAGATACCTCTCTGAGGGCGCTCTGCCAGCCAAGTGGTATGAATGCCTTCTTAAAGTAATTCCAAAAGGAAAAGGAGATCCTTCGGACCCTGCTGCATGGCGGCCGATATCAAAAAGAAGTTGTGTCTACAAACTACTCTCAAGCATACTGACAAGACGTCTCACGGATTTTCTGACAGCACTGGGGTTTCTTCCAGATGAGCAGCATGGCTTCAGGACCGGGCGTTCCACTATCTCAGCCTGCGAAGTACTTCTCGAGCAGATCACAATCTCATTAAACCGGAAAAAACTCCCGTTGTTTGCGGTTTTTATTGATTTAAAATCAGCCTTCGACATCGCACCCCGTAACATTGTCTTAAAGAAGTTGGGACAGGCCGGAGTCGGACCGCGAATGCTCACTCTACTCTGCGCACTTCTGAGGGCTAACCAAATTATTCTCGATAATGGTGTGTGCGAGCATAACACGTTTGACCAGACGACTGGGTATCCGCAAGGCGACAATCTTAGCCCGTTGCTATTTATAACGTTACTGAGTGATCTGCCACGCATCATGAAAGAGCGGCACTCAACGGTCATGACCCTGCTCTACGCAGATGATCTGGTAATATTCAGCAGAATCCGTACTGACCTGCAGGCTGCTCTTTGCACACTGGATGAATATTTCTCGCAGAATGGCCTCATAGTAAACGTGTCAAAAACCAAGGCTGTTAAGTTTCGGCGTGGCGGGCAACGAGCCCGCACAGATAAACTGCGACTTCACGGTGAGCAAGTGCAGTTTGTAGAGACCTTTTGCTATCTCGGGGTAATTTTCTCGTCTCGAGGTACAACTTTTTCACAGCATGTAACTAAGCGTTGTAGAAAAGCACTTATCGCGGCAGCGGGTATCAGAAACCCAACACAGTTGTCAGTCCAGACGGCCATGACATTATTTACGCTCAAAGTGGCATCCGTAGCTGCTTACGGGATTCAAGTGACATGGAAACATCGTAGCATTTCGCAGTTATGGCAGATGGATAGGGTGAAGCCAGCCTTCTTAAAGCGAGTACTTGGCCTTCCGTCAAATTCGCGCAACAGATTAGTGTACATGCTCGCGGGTTCAGTATCATTTATTGATGAACTCGTAGACCGCTTTAATTTGCCGCAGACAGTCGCTCTGGAAACGGTCGGCATGAGTATTCTCAAAAAGTGTCTCTAATTCCCAGAGAGTTTTATCTATCACCAGCTATGACTAACCAGGCCTGGAAGGACGCTCTCCGGCCATGTCGCCACCTCACTACTCGCTACAGTGTTCACGGATTTCATCATCTACTATGCCGGTCTGCTGGGTTTCATGAACCCAAGGAGGACTGCAGATGCCGTCGTTGTGGCGGCCCATGTCCCCTCTACCACCTACCTGATTGTACGGAATCCGTGTCGCTTTCTCAGCTTGAGCGAGAATGCTCATAACTAATTTTACCATGTTTGTTATATATACTATGTTCGTATTTACATACCCAAACAGGGTGCATTTTAAATAAATAAACAGGACATTACGAACGCCTTCACTAATTCTAGCCTATGTCTAAATCGAGACAATTTGCTTTTTAGCAGGCACTAAGTAGTTGGAGCGTGCGAGACATACAGTGTGCTCTATATAACTAGGCCGCACGAGTACACGACGGTTTGGTAATGTGAAAGGTAATGAGAGGTTACCAACGTTTCGATCAAACTACATAGTCTCTCCAGACGATGCTTTATCCAAATAAAGGTTGGACACTGATAGTCGCTGACGTGCATCGCCTTAGCTTTTGCCTGACCGGGCTGGGAGACGCTGCGTGGTCGATGTGAGCACGGGATGATACCTGTTTGGTATACGATGCGTGATTTTGTTCTGACAATGCGGATGGATGGCTGACTAATTGACTCACTCAGCCAATAATGAATTGCTGAAACGGCTAATTATTACCTGTGCCGCTCGGAGAGATCGCCGTTGAACATGGCGAAGAAGTAGGCGGATGCCGACGCTAGCACAAGTCGATGCGCGGTCAGCTGCTGACACGTGCCAGACGATGAAGGCCCGGTCCGCATGACAACGTCACACAGCTGACCATTCAGACGCATTGCGTTCATTGCCTGCGAAAGTCCCACAATAGACAACGGAACCACCATTGTGATTGAATGCATACAGCAGCTGCATACAGCAGCACAGAGACGCATATCGTAGAAGTACAACGCAGGCGTAAAAGACCTGCAGCAACAACACGAAAAGCCGATATCGACAATGAGAGCGGCAGCAACAATAATCGCAACAACAACAACAACAACAACGCGATCTAAAAGTAAACACTGTCAGAACTCTATTTGTCTGCCAATTCAGAAGCGCATATGAATCGGGCCGGATGCATACAAAATCATGAAATCTGGGAAGAAAATTACAAAGGCTCTCACATCAGCGAGAGGCCGTTTAGCGAGAGCTAGAAGTTAGATTCCTGCTTTCATAGCAGCTTGGCATCACGATAGACTCATCATTTTCCGCATAGCTTTGACTCTCAGGATAGGAACTCCTATACGCTACACTTTGCCGTGAATACCGTGAAGAGGGTGGGCTGGTTTATTTCTCACATTTCTCTAATATAACTCGTTGACATCGTTGACTTGTCCTAAAGTTCATACAGACATACAGAATTGCAAGATATGCAGAATTCCACAAAATCACCGAAATAGCCCCTTACTGAACCAAATAGGCATGGGCTCGTCAAATGGGCTGGTGACAACTACATTATGGTCATTTAGTCTAGGATGTAACAATATGTCCGCGTCGTCACATCAGTGAAATGACTCATCGAGATCTGGACGGATCGCAGGACGCACAAGCTCCAAAATGAACAGAAAGCATCTTAAACAATTAAGGGGCTACTGTTTTGTTGCTGCTATTAAGACGTATAAACGCCTCACATCCTCGAGGAATAGTTTTAATTCTTTTGCTCGCATACCTCATTGACAAAACTTCAACGAGCCACCAGATTCGAGACAATGAGTACAGCAGACTGCCATTACCTTAAAGCATGCGGAGAGGTGATCGGAGTTGAGGTGATGTGTAGAGGTCTGAGCTTCAAAGTCACCAGATCCAGATTCTGCAGAGCCTACGGAAGTGCCGTCGCTATACGGTTCGAGGTTGCGCGAATAGCTCGTATTTCTATTAGAAGGTCACAGAGGCGGAACGTTGAAAAATAACAAATCATAAACCGGGCTTCATTCCGCAATATGAATAAACAACACTGGGTACACGGCACTTCTCAACGGGTATCATTTGACATTAACATCTATAAACATATTGTAAACATATCTTAATGGCACTTTATGATACATTGCAAAACAACATATTTTTTTATTCTATGTCTAACTAAAGATATAAAAACAGGCGAGTTTCCTATTCTTACATATTGATACATGTGTATGAAATAAACATGCATTTTAATATACTTGAATAAAATACAATATTCTATCGTATGATATCGATGGCGTTGATACAACATATTTAAAATAACAAGATATGTATTGATGCATGGTGTGGAAGAGACGAGTATGTTTATATACTTGTATAAATATGATCGTCTGTCGTATGATATCAATGATGTTGTTAATACAGCATGTCTAAAATAAGATATATATATATATATATATATATATATATATATATATATATATATATATATATATATGCAACAAATGATAAAGCATGTGCCACGCGCAGCGGCGATTACCGCTTGTTGCAGAATACAACGTCGCCTCCGCTGCCGCTGCTGCTGCTGTTGAGTCGTTGATTGAGCGATCCGGATGAGCCGAAGTTCGTTAACGAGCTCGACGATGAGGATTTGCTACTGGACGAGTTTGCCCCCGACGAAGTTCCTGCACTCGAGTAGCCTGACGTCGACCCGCCCGCGCTTGAGCTGTCCGACTGAGGGGCGGCCGTCGTCGGTGCCGGAGCGCTGCCTGGGGTGGCAGCGACTGCGGCTGCAGCTTGGGGGCTACTCGGAGACCCGCTCGGCTGTTGACGGGGTTGCGTCGGCGGCGGCTGGATCGCCGTCGACATGGTAGACGCAGCTGACATTGTCACCATCGAGATGGTCCTCCTGCAACGGTCGTTTGCCTTGAACAAACCCCCGAGACTGCAACGAACCGGACGGGGGGGGGGGGGAGAAGTAACTTCAGTACACCGACGTACGAAACGTAACCACGGACGTAACACGCGACGCATATCGGTGCATTTTGCCACTATTTGCTTGTCAATATCGATGGACAACACGATGAATGAATAACTGCGACTTTCCCTATTACAGCACTGACGGCAGAGCCTGCATAATGAGGCTAGCGTGATTCTGATGTCATCACGTGGGTTCGGCCCTGACATGACGCACGATGATCAGTGGCCGATAACTTACTAAATTAAGGAATTACATAAGAAATGATTGTGTAACCCTTTCGTTTATTCATAATAAATGTAAGTACAGAAGCAAAAACTGTGTTCTCCTGTGTTCATACGAGTATACAGACAACTCTGAGTGTCTGTACGGGTGTATTGTGAACGATTTGTGTGTATTATCTTTAGCCTGATTTGATATTTTAACTATTATATTAAAATTCAGTCAAAAAGCAGTGTAGATTAGGATGATCATCAACTTAGATGAGGAAGGAATTCACGTGGGTCATGGCTTGCCCTGAAGCAGACGTATCAATCATCTTAAAACTTATAAACGTAGCGTATAAACAAGTGCTTTACGATTAAACATAGAATACAAGTTAATCGCATAAAAGACAATCTTGAACACTACTAATAATAGTGGTTAATTCCACCGCGCTTGTATATACATCAACACATCTATATATATATATATATATATATATATAAAGGGCCAGCTTATGTAGTGGGTGGAGCGCAGACAGAACGCGTGAAAAAAATTGAGCGATATATTTAAGTTCGTGTGAATTACCCAGTAGGATGAGCACAACTTATTAAAAATTACACGCGACAACCAAGATTTACGTGGCAAACTTGGCGTGTGTCTTACGGTAAGTCTATATTTTTCTAGCAATTTGCTTGCGGTTAGAGTTAAGTAGCGCAAATGTAGGCAATATATATATATATATATATATATATATATATATATATATATATATATATAACGGTAATTTGTTGGGACTATTGGCAAGTCATACTTCGATAGTCAAGGCGCTGCTGTATCTCATTTCGTTAGTTCAGTTTACCGTTGTTCAGTACCGCTATAAAGACAGGCGCGTGGCTTTTCCACTATTGTTTATTGTTTCTCGAATGTTATGTCAACACCTTCACTGGATTCTAATCAAAGCTTTCGGCACACTTTTGCGACCTTATTTCGCAGTGTATTTTTAGCTGCAGTTGGCTCGACACAGCTTTGTGTTTCTGTCACAAATGATATGCTTCTGTTCGGTCAACACAGAGAGAGAAATCGTGATAGCCCTGACAAGTGCGCATCGTGACCCATATTTTTATGTTTCGTGTATTGACTGCTTGCCCTCGCTTGCTATCGGAACAGTTGAATGGAAGTATATGTTTTCGGTTCTCTAAAGCTCGCATTTCCGACAGAAAGGCGTTCCATTATCGAAGCTCTACGAGCGGAACCATTCACGTGAAAATGCGTCGCCGAGCGATCGTTTCAACGGGTCCCGGTGAATATTTTCCACAGTTATTTTAGGTGTATGCCAACGTCGCCACTTACGCTAGCTAGACAGACGACATCAGCTATAGTTAGTTCAGTATTTTGACATAGCGCTTGCTGGGAAATATTAACAACCACACTTCTCGGACGCCTAAGACGCTTTGGCTAACCTCTGAATACTGAAATTCGAAATCGGCATTTGCGAATTTCAAAGACGAGCTTCAACTTGACATTTCAATCCAGTGACAACACGCCGTATTTTGGCAAGACTGTGACCCGTGGTATACCTTCAGTTTCCCATATATATATATATACATATATATATATATATATATATATATATATATATATATATATATATATATATAGCATATGGCTCTTATTTGATTACCTAATCACTTGTAGAGTTAGGGATTATATGGTTAACTCATTAAACAAGAGTTTGTGAGGAGCATTACCGCTACCGTCGAGCTCATCCTCGAGACAGCCCCTCATTGTGTCCATAATTGCTCCCGCGCTGAACCGCCAGGGATAGCCATGGACGTAAATAGTCCAGAGCTCTTTTCTCTTCCGTCGCCAGTTTATTTCATATATATATATATATATATATATATATATATATATATATATATATATATATATATATATATATATATATATATATATATATATATATATATATATATATTTATATACGAATTAAACTGGCCACAGAAGAGAAAAGAGCTTTTGACTATTATATATATATATGTATATATATATATTCTGGTGTGTGTAGCTCTAATATTCATTACGTATTGTCGGGTAGCCAGCCCTAGGTTCAGCGCGTTTCCAGAAAAGTGACACGGCTCTAAGCGCTAAGCGCAAGCGCAAGTCAATGACCCTATTTCTAGCGCTGCGGCTGCTGCAACTGTTGCTGTTGTTGTTGCTGCTGCTGCTGCTACCGGACGTCGTCAGTGTCATTTGCGCTTGCATTTGTAACTGAGCAACCGTCGCGTTTTCGTGCTGCGTTTCTCGTCTCACAGCGTAGGCTAGTCATAACCCTTGCAATCGGTGCAACTCTCTCTAGTTACCAACAACAACAACAACAACAACAACAACAAAAACAACAACAACAACAACAACAACAGCAACAGCAACAACAACAACAACAACAACAACAACAACAACAACAACAACAACAACAACAACAACAACAACAACAACAACAACAACAACAACAACAACAACAACAACAACAACAACAACGACAATAGTGACAATAAGATCACCAACAACAGGAACAGCAGTAGGAACACGATCAACAACAACAACAACGACGACTACAATGATAACAACAAGACCAGCCCGGCAGTAATAAGAAGATCAGCAATTACAACAACCGTAGCAACAATATCAGCAACAACAACAACAACAGCAATAACAACACGTTCAGCAACAACAACAACAGCAATAACAACACGATCAGCAACAACAACAACAACAAAAATTACCCCGACTGCTACCTCCACAACTGGCGTCGTGGTGGGTGCAACAACGGACAATGACATCGGACCTCCGCACGCTAGTAAGCAATTGGAATTATAGTAGCAGTCGGAGTAATGAGTTGTAGTTGGAGTAAAGCTGACCGCAGTGACCCTGTGTATGAGGGGGAACCCTATGCGCCCTACGCACTATTCCGCTCTGAACGGACGTCCTCGAGCGGGCTGCCGGGCTGGCAAGCTCAGCGAGCGATGTTGGGGTAACGCCCGCTGAGGCGCGGTATCCGATACACATAATCATGCTAATCATCATCATCATCATCATCAGCAGCAATATTATGAAGAGAATAATAAGAATTAAAATATAGGAATAATAACGACAACAACAACAACAACAAAGAAGAGCACCCAGAAGCATCGAAGATGGACCAGAAACTGTTTACGTAACCGCTTTTGCAGGTGTTACTACTGTTTTTATTGTTGTTTTTGGTTCTGTGTTGTTGCTGTTGTTGTTGTTGTTGTGGTGGATGCCCTTCTTGGCTTTGGCTGTTACTGCCTATTGCAGTGGCTGAAGATAGAACAGTCATTGTTGCTATTTCTTATAGCGTCATTGTCCTTGTTGTTAACGTGGTTGTTGTTGTTGTTCTTGTTGTTGTTGTTGGTATTGACGACATGGCTGTTTTTATTGTTGGCGACGTTGCTGCTGTTGCTGTTGTTGTTGTTGTTGGTATTGACGACATGGCTGTTTTTATTGTTGACGACGTCGCTGTTGTTGTTGTTGTTGTTGATGATGTTGTTGATGTTGTTGTTGTTGTTGCGTCCAGACACCGTCGCGGAAAATTGTCCTGGCGGTCTTCGGGAGCGAGTTCAGCCCACGGAACCGCCGCTGGGTGAGATGCTGCTGATCCGCGTAGACAGCACTGACATTTGCTGCTGTTGCTGGTGGGCGTTTTGTTGTAGTGTTGCTGCTGCTGCTGCTGTCGCCGATGAACGATGAAAGGCTACGACAAAAAGACTTCGGCAGACGGCCTAGTCGCCTGTATAGCTCGTTTTGCAGGTATCTGTGGCGTACCGCTTCTATGCGCGTGTATAACTGTGCATCTATGTGTGTCAGTTTGTACGCATATATATATATATATATATATATATATGATACTATCTATACCACGAAGCTACCCATCGGCAATCTGTGTGTAACAAAGAGCGTCTGGCGTTTGTTATAACTGTGCATATAAGTATGTTTGTGTGTTCTGTGTGTGTGTGTGCATGTATCTATCTGTTCACATCACGGTGCCTATGGAGTGGGGTGGCCAGCAGGCAAACGAAATCATCATTATTACTATTATTATTATTTTTATTATTGGTTGTGTTGTTGTTGTTGTTGTTGCTATTACTATGGTTACAGACTAGACGGCTGGTTGACAGCACAATGACAATGTTGGCGATGGCGACAACAACAACAACAACTAAAACGACAACGACCACAAAAACAACAACAACAACAACAACAACAACGATACAATTGCATCTTATAAGCTCTGAAGTTTATCGTGCGTGACGCGACCTGCTATACGGGCGGGAGGTGGAGGGTCACCGGCCCCTCAGCGGACGATGAGCAGCAGAGGTAGTAGCAACAACGACAACAATAACAACAACAAAAACATCGACGACGACGACGACAACAACAAAAACATCGACAACAACAGGATAACAACGACACAAACAAAAACAACAACGTCAGCTATAATATAGCAGCTACAGCATTAACAACAGTTCTCCAAAGAAAAGAAAATAGGTTCCCATAGCCGAATGATTAAAGGGATGAAAACGGTCAAATAGACACAAGACACGAACAGAAAAGCCAATGGACAAACGCACACACACATAACATGACACGGTCAGCGGGTCTCGGTACGCAGAGCGATAAAATCATTGCTGACCAGGCAAGCAATGTCAATTTAGATCGACACCATGCGTTGTTATGGTAATAACTACAGTTTTGGCCACTGGTGAGCTTCTTGTTTGTTGTTGTTGTTGTTGTCGTTGGTGCTGCTGCTGCTGTGGAAGCTACTGCTTTTGCTTAACGCAGCATATCCTAGTACTTACTTCGTCTGTTTGTTGCTATGTTTGCGCCCACTTAGCTCATCAGTGGTAAAGCGACAGCATTCCAATAAGAGGATTGCCTTGCATAGTTTCACTCTGAGTTGATATATATAGGTGTGTTCAAAAACACTTTGAACACGAGTATATATATATATATACTGCCAGATGCGTTGAAGCGAGGTATACAAGTACACCGAACCAGCTGAAATGCTTCTCTATTTTTGCTGACGCCAGCCTTTTTGGTTTTTGTAGACTTTAAGATATCCCACAACTTTCTTAAACCATCAGCTACATAGGGGAATATTTCCTACTGGGGAATGTTGAAGTCTACCTTTAACGTTGCTCCAATGTTCTTCTATCGATATGGAAGGGCATTTGTGTGCCAAGAAGAATAATGTAACACCGTGTGCTATACACATTGTTGATATATATATATATATATATATATATATATCGAGATATATAAATATATATATATATATATAGAGGACAATCCGAAGGCAGCCAATATCGGCAACAACCGGGTCGGCATCTCTCTATGACAGAGCTATCACTCGACATACAACCAGGGGACATACGCTCGGGCTTTCAGAACTAACCCGAGCACGCCCAGCCGCAGGCGAAGCCTCTTACTCCCGTCGTGAACGCTCAAGAAAGTTAGGGGTTCAGCTGGGGCCAATTGTCCCCCCTCACCCCCTGCCATAAATCTTCTGCTGCTACCTCCGCGCGGCAGTACTTCGCGTTGGTAATCTCTTGCTTTGTTTGCTTACACTAGTAATTGATACTTTACACTGTTATAGACTAGTGGCACTTCAACTTCCGCAAGGTCCTCGCAAACAATCATTTGGCAGCTGCTCAAACAGGAAGTGTCATAACAATTCACATCTTGTCTGCGTCTCCGTTTGAGGTCGACACCGGCGTCTGGCCGACACGTTAAGTGTCGGTCTTAATTGTGTCCAAAATAATTATAACCCAGGGTAACCAGTTGCCGATTAGCGTCAGTTGGCGTCAATTCAGTTAACGTGGCAACAAACAATCGATGAACGAACGAGCATAAAGTAAAATAAAAATAAAAACATCGGCGATTCGCCAAAAACTCCAATCAAACCAACCAACTATTCATAACCACGGCTGGCTCAAGCTCTATTTGGCGCAGTGTACGGTCGCTGCCGCCACCAAGTCACTTTTTGGCCTTTGACAGCATCCAAGTGATGCCTAATTAACGAGCAAGATGGCTAAGTGATAAAAGCCTTTGCCTTGCATTTGGGAAGCCTGGGTTCGAGACCCAGACCGGTCACTCCTAAATTGGTTATCATGGTTCCCAATTTAAACAAGGTGAATGTCGAAGTGGATTAAAAATCGACGATGATCGAAAAAAAAACGGGGAGCACAAATATCTCAATAAAAAGGGAGATGGTGCATTACCGTCGAACCCCCCATTTACAAAAAAAAATTGATAAAGAGATGAATGATGAGCGAAGTAGTAGTAGTAGAAGTTTCGCTTTGTGTTTGAGTTTGGGAGTCTGCTCCGCTTGTTTACTGCTGTCGAACTAGAGCAAATGGCAACACGCCATTGCAGATACGCTATGATTTCTATCCACCGATCTGGCTCAATTTCCGCATTGCAGAAACTAGTACTCGTTTCCCACGGAGGCGTGGCTGAACGCGTCAGCGTCACAAGAGAAAAGCCAAACGGACCAGGCGGGCAAAGACATTCCTATCACACAAACACCACACGCGTGTTGAACTGTGCAATACAAAAGCGTCAAAGAAAACAGGCAAAAATGTTCGCTCCGTTTTCACCGAATGGAAATGTATCATTATGAAAACGAAATGCAGGAATACTTCTGGCCTAGCTGGCAGATTCGTTGAATTGAATAAGACCTGATGATGATGCATGTTTGTAATAGGGAGGTGGCTATCGATATGCATCTTATGACATGGCCAACGCAAAGCCACATCTAGTGTAAAATAAACGCCCAAACAAGATATATATATATATATATATATAATATATATATAATAAATATATATATATATATATATAATATATATATATATATATATATATATATATATATATATATATATATACTATATATATATATATATCTATAATATATATATATATATATATATATCGATTTAGTTTAGTTAATTAAATAAGTATTTTAACTATTACTCTGATTAGCTAGCGACTAATTGCTAAAATACATAATTGCTATCGTATGTTCACTACACATTACATAAACATGCGCATGCGGAACCATCATCGGTAATTGACAACAGCGTTGTTGCTTGTTGCTCGTTGCGTATAGCCAATTGACCTGTTCGTGTGAGAGCATTAAAAAAGCATTCAACATTTTCCACGTGCTAAAAATAGATGCGTGTGTCGGGCAAACTTTGGTTCGGTTGTTGAAAAATGTTTCATAATGTTCAAGTACTTTGCCTGCAAGAAGCGACTACTTTGTCTGTCAGTGCGGGCAAGGAGCCGCTTAGTGTACCTAATGTCAGGTTGTTGTGCACCGGCTGTTGAGAAACTCCGATTGAGGTTGAAGACAGTACCATTCAAGAGCTTTGGAAAGGGAAATAAAAGTAAACGAGTCCGACGAGAGAGGTTGGAGTCCTGGATGTTTTCAGTGCCTCTCACCCTTGCATGTTCTTGCACGTCTATATCAGATAAATAGTTTATGACTATCGTCTCCTGGTCTGTTCGAATTCGAACCTCCACGAGGAGTACACAGTGCACGTCTGTCGACTGTGCTCTCTGACGTGCCTAAAGTATCGTGCATCTGCCTGTCTGGTCCCTAGCGAAGAGATCACTGCACTGCCTCTCTCGAATAACATGCCGAGAGCAGCCGACGACGGTATAAGTGTCAGAGTTATATACATACACAATGTGGGTGAAATAAATTGCGTAAAATAAATAGATGCATTGCCAGGACATATTGTGCGGAGTAGTGCGATTTTTAGTAGAGGAATATGATCATAATGCCGACAACTGTTATCGTCCTATGGTGACTGTTTATGCTCAGCACCGTTTAGAACGAACAGCTGTGAAACAAATGCTGTAAGAGTATTCGGTAAGGGCGGAAATCAATATCAATATCGGACCTGCCGAGGACCAGGTCAAGCAAACTCGTGATCGGCGCTCAATGCATTCTCCTCAATAGAGTTGAATAGAGTCACTCCTATCCACAGAGACGAAGAGTTAGTGTTTCCTCGGAGGCGCTCGTCCGAGTCTGCGTCAGCAATCAGTGTAAACGCAGTACACTAATTAGACATGTTTGAAAGAAATTAGTGTTAGATCAGCTCAATATTAAGTACGATTATTATATTGGAGTGGCTCGTAATGCTCAATTGCAAGCTCTCTCTCTCTCTCTCTGTGTGTAAGTGTGTGCTCACATGCGAATGAGTTTGCTTCTGCTTCCACCGCCTTTGAAGCAGTGAACACTTGCGGAAAATGTCGTGGTCGATGGTCGAATAAGTATCTAACGCGTACGCAATCATTTGTGAGTAACTGTAGCATAACGACACCAACAATAAAAATTAAAAATATCGCAAAAAAATCGACGCAAGCCACAGTCGTTGAAATAGATGCTGTCATTAACTACCTGCCTTGGTTAGGGGGGAATATATATATACAGAGGGAATACAAAACCCTTCTATCGTGGACCCGTTGGCTCAGCCAGAAAGTGATGACAGTAACCTAACAGACGTGTACACCACATATTTGTAGTAATTAAGATGTTATGGCAATACAGAGGAATAATACTATACGAGGTGTGTTCAAAAAGTATCGCGACTTTTGAATTTTCGCGGGTTACGTATATTCGAATTTCGATTTTTTGTGGCGTTATGTTGGTACTCATGTCTCTCACTTATGCCGACAAGCTCGGCCATTTTGAATGTTCACTTAATTGTTGACAGCTGCTTTGCTTGCACGTGTTTTGGATCGTCTTCGATTTTTACCCATTCAAAAAATTGATCAAAGAACCTGTATCAAATTTTGTGTGAAAAACGAAATTAAGTGCGCGGATGCATTCCGAATGTTGACTGTGGCATACGGAGAAGCTACCTTGGACCGAAGCAACGTTTATCGGTGGTACAAAATGTTCTCAGAAGGCCGAGAAGATGTGAACGACGAAGAGCGTGCCGGACGCCCGAGCACTTCAACAACAGACGAAAAAATTAATGAAGTGGAGAAAATGGTATTGGCCAATCGTCGAATCACCGTTAGAGAAGTTGCTGAGGACCTAAACATATCGATTGGCTCGTGCCATTCGATTTTTATTAATGATTTGGGCATGAGACGGGTCGCCGCGAAATTCGTACCAAAATTGCTCAATTGCGACCAAAAACAGCATCGCATGAACATTGCTAATGAGATGTTGGACTCTGTCCGCGACGACCCAAATTTGCTCCAGAGGGTCATAACTGGTGACGAATCGTGGGTTTATGGTTATGACGTGGAAACCAAAGCTCAATCATCTCAATGGAAGCTGCCGCACGAACCAAGACCGAAAAAAGCGCGCCAAGTTCGGTCGAATGTGAAAGTTTTGCTGACAGTTTTCTTCGATTGCAGGGGCGTGGTGCATCATGAGTTCTTGCCACAGGGTAGAACGGTCAATAAGGAATATTACCTGCAAGTTATGCGCAATTTGCGCGAAGCAATCCGCCAGAAACGCCCGGATTTGTGGAAGAACAAAAATTGGCTTTTGCACCACGATAACGCCCCTGCTCACACATCGTTGCTTGTGCGCGAGTTTTTGGCCAAAAACAACACACTAATGATGCCGCAGCCACCGTATTCCCCAGATCTGGCCCCCTGTGACTTTTTCTTGTTCCCTAAACTGAAGAGGCCCATGAAAGGACGACGTTACGCTACGCTTGACGAGGTAAAGACGGCATCAAAGGAGGAGCTGAACAAGATAAAAAAAAATGGTTTTTTGAAGTGCTTCGAAGATTGGAAAAACCGTTGGCACAAGTGTATAATATCTCATGGGGATTACTTTGAAGGGGACAAAATAGATATTCATGAATAAATGAATAATTTTTGAAAAAACACAAAAGTCGCGATACTTTTTGAACACACCTCGTAGTCATTTACTCACAGGACAGTTACTGGCGACGGTTAATGCGGCAGCTCGCCAGCTGTAGACTTCGAATTTTCTGGGACCTTTCTGAAATGCACATGTTATACAGTTAGTTAGTCGCGCACAGCCAAGAGCGGTATTTACACATCGCAAAACTCTACAATTTAAGCGCAATAATAATGAATAATAATAATAATTCACACCTCACAATTGTATTGTCCTAACACATATTAATGAAAATAATTAATAATAATAATAATAATAATAATAATAATAATAATAATAATAATAATAATAATAATAATAATAATAATAATAATAATAATAATAATAATATGCCCTGGACACCTACTTTCTATACCTAGGTGGAAATTTTGTATATACGTCGTGTAGGGATCAAACCCATGACTCATAAAAATAGCGTCGCAGGCTATATTCACTATGCCGACCTGATTCTCTCGCCTAAATCTCTAACTCGTTTCGCCATTGTTAACAAAGCTCACACAAAAACGACTGGTGAGTCCTGGCATCCACTATTAGGAGAAAAGCGTCTTATTAACGGCGAATAGTTTTTTGCTGTTAAAATGTACGATGCCATTAGGGAAATAACAGTTACACTAGTAACAATGAAAAATGTGCAACGTATTCTAGCATGGTGACGCTAATGAATATTGATGTGACTGTTGCTATGATTATACCATGATCAACGAGATCAAAGACGCATTACGCAACAACACAAAAATAAATAATAATAATAATAATAATAATAATAATAATAATAATAATAATAATAATAATAATAATAATAATAATAATAATAATAATAATATTGTAATCATCATAATATACAACTTTGTGGTATAATAGTCAAAGTAGCCGAAAAAATACGCTGGGAACTGAGTGTAAGTGTGGAACTGCCTGTATTTTCCACTTCGCGAAAGGTCATCTTAACTAGAGAGAATCCTAGAAACTCACAATGGGCCTCACTAACCAGTCAAATGACGCTAACTAGTTGTCACCTTGCCACCGTCTGTTACTACTGTCCTGGTCATCAAAAAACAACCTCCTTAAAAAATACTTTAATTCTTGACTGTACGTATGGTATGTGTTTGGTATTATCGTCGTCGTCGTTGTTGTTGTTCTTTACTCCCGTTGCTGTCGTTTTATCGTCAGGTTGTACTCAGTTGTACCTGCAGCGCTCACTAAAACCGGCGTAACACGCGTATCATTCAAAAGAACGTCAGCAATCGAATTGCCTCTAGCTTCTCAGAACAAAACAAAAAAAGCATGCATACGATGGGAACAACTAAATATATGCTTTGTTTGCGCCTTGCAGTGACGGTTCTGTAACGCCGGCCAAATTTGCTTAAAACAACACAGTACGCACTTATATGGTGATGGTATTATTTGCATGAACTTCTGTTTGTACCAGGGTGTTTAGTACATAAATACTTGAACGAGTGGAGATTTAAGCTACTCTACGAGCGCTTGCTGAAGCGAGAACTTGTTGCTCGAATCTGTCACACATATATATATATATATATATATATATATATATATATATATATATATATATATATATATACGGCGGGAGTAACTATGACTCTCTTACCGGCCTTGGTCCGCTGGGGCGTGACCACCACGCGATGCGGGGACCTTCACGGGCCATCTTGTAAGTTAGTCAGACGGTACAAACTCCCGAAACCGACACTCCCGTGTTTTAACAACTAACCGGGGGGCAAGGCATACGATAGATTTGGGTGTCAACGAATTTATATTGTCATCCTGTCGTGGCCCATTCGAGGGCTGTTAAGGCTACTGCCAATACGGGGGGCTTGTGCTGCATAGAAGACCCCCGGGCTGGACGGTTAACGCCCCGAGTGACACTCGGTGGTACCGTCCGGGACGCCTGCTGCCTTGGCTTAATAGGCAAAATGAGTGAGAAGTGGCCACACGAACGCAGACCACCGGTCGAGAGGACCTTCTGGCCCCGTATTTTACGGGGAACCCCTGCCCTGGAGTGGTCAGACGTCCTTCGGGAGGAATGTATATTCTGGGGTGTAACGCGGAATCGCGAGGTGAACGCGTCTAATCGGTACGGTGGAGTAGTGTGGTACCCCCATTCCGAACCTCGATAGGGGGGAGGGTGGGGGATCTGCCGGCCTGTCAATTCGGGCTGGTGGGCACTCCCGTTCGGGTCCGCGCGTATTAAATCGCGGTTAAAGGGCGGGAGTGTAAGTATTTCTCTCTTTTGTTATATATATATATATATATATATAATATATATATATATATATATATATATAGATATATATATATATATATATATATATATATATGTATATATACCTAGCAGACGTTTTGGCAGAGATACTTGTTTAGCAGAGATTTTTTTTGTCGCATTTCTTACTATAGACTATCAGATGTTGCATGTATTGGCTGAACAACGGTCATATGCAGGTGGGCACAGTCTAAGTCTGAGGTTTGCTGAGAGTGCTAACGGTTGCTGTTGCTTTCTGCTTGACTGCTTCGTTGACAGCAATTTGCGTCTTTCCTCGGCAAACCTATGGGCCAGTATTTGTGGCGTGTGTGTGTTAGTCCATGTGGCATCATATTGTACCTGAAACTCGGACAGCCGAGCAGCATATGATTGCCAAGGTACGCTGCACGTGTGAACCATGCAAGTCGACCGTAAATGCACCTCCAGTACTCCGGTCAATATCCAGCCACAAGAGTTGCGTTGTCTTGCAACAACACTTTACTCGGCTCTCACTTTAGGGACGACATTTTAGACGAAATTAGACTAATCGATGTTTGTCTTGCAGATGAGAAGCGAGCTGGCTAACGAAGGATAAGGCTTTCATGCCGTCTTTTAGCAGGTGAAGTCGGGTGAAGTCGCTCGGTAGCTAACGCGTTCCAACGCTAACGAAGTCCAACGAACTTGCTCGTATAGATGAGTAGCATGAGTTTAGGCACCGGTCGATTTCATTCGCAGATCGTCGCAGTGTTGGTAACACTAGTAGTTGTAGTTATGTACAACTCCTGTCGTGTTGACTGAACGCTGGGCGATACACTCGTGCACTCCAGCACGTAACAAAAACAAAGCGTGCCGGTGAACTTCAGTCACACATCTCGAGCCAAAAGGAAGTTTTTCGTGCCCTATCCCGTATCGTCCTCGCAAAGGTAGCAATGTGGAAATGCATCCACACCACAGGCCGGTAATCCGTATGATGATTTTCACCACATGGTGATGCTGATGTCGATCGAGAGAGTATCGGTGAAAAGATGAGTCACACACACACACACAGAGGGCAGCTGAAGCTGAGGACTAAGTCGGGCAAAGTGTAGCGTGTCTTCGACACTATTCGGTGTAAGCGCGGGCGACCTCCCCCCGTCTGTCAGTGTCCGAAGCCTTTGTCAGTGCCACGAGACAAAACGAAGCTGCAACGAACGCACCGGTATTGAAACCTTCTCATCTCTCTCAAATCATAGTAATCGTCGTCGTTGTTGTCATCGCTATTGTTGTTGTTGCTGTTGCTGCTATTGTTGTTGCTGTTGCTGCTATTGTTGTTGCTGTTGTTGTTGGAGCAGAAGCAGCACAAAACAGAAGAAACTGAGCAAAAGAGACAAGCCGCCAGATATGACTTGGCGGCGCTGTTTCTGTTACAACCCGCTGCCTCTGCCCAGTGCCGAGTGGCACGATCTTCGTGTTGCCGAAGTGCCGTGCAGCCGGCGTCAGTCCGAACGAATAGACGGAGACTGATTGAAGCCAAGAAGAAACTAAGTTTCCAGCGTAGGCAAAGTCGTAACTACTATAAGTTACAGCAGCAGCAGCAGCCGCGGCGCTAGTGGCGACCGGCGCTCACCACATTGTTGCCGTTGTCGCGGTGAAGTGGGCCGGGGGAAACGCCGCGTGAAAGAGAACTCCGGAAGAGAACGAACTGCCCGGGTCTCATCGGTTAAGTTTCGCGGCGTGCCCGCCTGTCTGGCATAGGCGCCGCAAAGAACCAATGCGAGAAGCCGAGCAATGCGGCGACGTCGGAGAGCGAGTAACAGAAAGAGAGAGCGAGAGAGAAAAGGTAGATGAAGATCAATATATATATATATATATATATATTGAGAGAGAGAGAGAGAGAGAACGCCGGTGAGCGAACTTAAGTTGAGCCCGATCGACGCCAGTCAACACGCGCGTATAGTTGTCGTTGCTGCTGCTGCTGCTGCCGCCGCCTTTTATGCCGGTGCCAGTTACCTATTGACCCAAAGCCACTGATGCCAAGAGCGAGCGTCGTCATCATCATCGTCGTCGTCGCCGCCGCTCACTGCAACAGCCTGTGAAGGGCCGACAGGCGGGCTGACGCCTGCCCCATTTCACCGATACGCTGTTGTTCTCAGCGGTTGGCGCGGCTGCGTCGTCGTCGTTGTTGCTGCTGCTGCTGTCGTTGTTGTTGTTGTGGTTGTTGTTAACGGCACGACGCAACGCCCATAGACTGCTTTAGCGATCACAGGAAGTTGGTAGTTCGGCTAAGTTTCTGCAACTTCGGCATGCAATAGCTGCTACTGTTGCAGGGTTGCTTCCGTGGCCGCTTGCACTCACTGTTCACCGGTGTCTTGTGCAGCCGCCGCTGCTGCTGCTGCAAGAGCTCCGGGAGCGTCTGCAGCAGCTTTTGTAACGGTTGCTTCTATAACTGCACCAGAGCTGATGTTGCTATTTTACAGCTGCGCTGTTGCCTCTTGTGTAGCTGCTACTCTGTCCGGCAGCTTCTCTTCGGAGGTAGCTTCTACAGTTGCGCCACCTGCTCTTCTGTAGCGGCCACTACTGTTGCAGGGTTGCTTCTGTAGCTTTGTACTACATCTACTGTAGCTGATACAGCGGCCACGGTCGCTTTAGTGGCTGCCAGAGATGTTGTTGTTTTAGGGCCCGGATGTTGCTTCTGTAGCTGCTGGAGCTTCTGTAGCTGTTGCGGGTACTTGTGCAGCTGTTACAGCGGCTACAGCTGCTTAGCTGCAGCTTTTGCTACATCTGCAGTGTGTGTGTGCGTGTGCCTTTACAGCTTCTATCGCTTTACTTCTGAAGCTCGTTTTTATTGTTGTGGTTGGTTGCTTCTGCAGCTTTTACAGCTGTGCTTGCTCACCCGTTTATGTACCCGCTGATGTTGCTTCTGTCACTGCCACAGCTGCGGTTGTTTCGGCGAGAGTGCCACAAAGCCAAAGCCTGTGAAGTCCTGCACAACATACGGGCACACGTCGGTAGGGGCACGGATGAAAGGGCAAACTGGTAAAGGCCCCTGGAAGACGACGATCGACAGATAATTTGGCCGTTGAAGTAGAAGAAGGGTAGAAATAGTAGAAGAAATAGTTTGGTGACGCTGAGCTCAATAACGCTCTGAGAACAGATAGCGTGCGGGACTTATACGATCTTGCGTACAACAGTATGCGCCTACATGTGCACAGGCAGGTTCATAGATGGGCGGCTGGTGAGCCAAAAAGACCAGACTATTGGCTCAAGAAAGAGGGAGAGCAACATATAGAAAAATAGATATACGACAACGACAGAGAGCAGAGGGAAACGAATTTTAAAGAGTGATTCTGGTGACCGGGGCAGAGACATATGCGGGCAAGGAAAGGCGGAAGGAAACTGGGCCTTTGCCAGAGCTGCCTGCCTGAAAAAAACAGGCAGCAAAAATTGCCAGCGGACGTAAATTATACGACCACTACTAGTATAAGTGGCCGAAGCCATCATCTTAATTAGGACACTAATCTAGGTAATAGGGTCACTGACGAAGGACATCAGCATTCAGTTCCTGGCGGCACTGCGTGTCGTCATTCAAGCACATAAAACCCTGGCGATGCCTGTCGTCATTCAAGCACATAAAACCCTGACGCTGCGTGTCGTCATTCGAGCATATAGAACAGTTAGCACGCCATCAGCTCTGGTTGTTGCTGGAACGATCCCATGGGATCTCAAAGCAAACAAACTAAGGTGGTTTTGGAAGCATCCCACTATAGCTGAGAATAGCGCAAACGAGGAAACAATGACGAATTGGCAAACATAATTGCAGAACGACTATAGGAAAGGGTTAAGTCGAAGTAAATTGACAAATTGACACGCGATACTTCAGGACGGATGGAAGCAGCAAGAAGAGAAGAACGACAAACGGGGGTGCGCGTCAACACACGCAATGACACTCGAACCATGTGGAAACGACAGGGTTACGGATACTCGGGGGTCAAACCGACGCGGGGGTTTGGGTCGCTTGGCGGGCATAGGAGTCGACAAAACTAAGACCACCGGTCGTGCTCGAATCCTGTATACTGCCAACTGTGTGACGATCACCAGATGGCGACAGTGCGTAACTGCATTTGACCCTCACACAAAGCAAAACCCAAATACAGGTAATGTTGCATCACTTTGCACCTGATGCAGCTCCGGTTGCTTCTGCAGCTGTTACTATTACAACGGCTATTATTACGTCGACGCCTAGGTAGATATTGAGACCACTACAGCTCACCCTATATTCGAAACCGACGATGGTAGCGGTGTCGCCGATGCGCTTCTGCTGACAGTTCTCTTCCGTTCTGCTTCTGCCGTTCTACTGACACACTACAGAAGGAAGGCTGTCACATAGGCTGTCGACAACGGGTGCATATCCCTGGAGGTGTAACCCTGTTCCCTGTCACACAATGGGCGACAATGTCGCCGGCAGCTGGTGATCCGAGTCACTGGTAAGCGTAATCGCTCACCACATTATTAACCGCATTATTATTATAATGGTGGTAATTATATCAATATGACGATGATGGTGATGATTACGATTACGCTAATGGTGGTAACGATGATGGATCAGTCTCACGCGTGTGCGGCTGCAGTGTCCAAAAAACCGCTGCTAAGACTGAACGTTATAGGTCTAATATATAAAAAAAATCTATATATATATATATATATATATATATATATATATATATTGAGACAGCGCCTCGACCTTGAAGTCCAACGCGGGAACGCGGCGTCCGTCCGCGGCACGCTGCTGAAGTGGTCCCAACCCACTCTATATGAGATAGAGTAACATTCCCAGTGCACACGTTCTCAGGAGACAATTGTCGCTCCATTTGTATTATTACATATAAACATAATCGCTTAAAAAAAATATATATATACATATATATATAGGATGTATGTTAAGGGTGTTACTTACATTATGATACACTAGTAATGAAGATAGTACGATTACACATGCATATAGCTAAACATTATATATATATATATATATATATATATAGCAAACCTACTTGGAAGAAGACGAGAATCGTGTAGAGGTGAAGGCGGTCTCAGGTCTGTCGAATGTCGTGCAACGCGAGCACAAGCGACGAAACGTTCGGGCGGCAAAGTCAGAGCTTCGCCCGTAGCGAAGGTACAGCTTTCTCTTCGAGAGTCTACAAAATCAGGAAAGCGAATCACATTCGATAGTAAGCCATACGATTCAGAATCAGCTACGAACGTGCTGCGATACAACGCCGCACCACCGTCTCAAAAAGCTGTTGTGTGTGTGTTTGTGTCACTAACCTGATTTCCTGCAGATCTATTTTTGCGCAGAAGTTGTAAGAACAGTTGCTGCTACAAATAAAGTGAACAGTATTTATACGAGTTGTATTTGTGCTGTTTACACCACAACCTACGTGTCGAGCCCGGTGGCGTGGTGGCTAAAGTCTGCGCCTCGCAACCGGAGGAGACATGTAGGTGCGCGGGTTCGAGCCCCACCGTTGCACATTTGTATTTATGGGAGTCCGTCTATGAAGCAATGTGAAAAACAGTTCCGTGGACGTTAAATCTTGGCTGGGGGTCAGCCCGAAAACTTTACCACAACCTACGTAGAGAGTAGTAGCACAATTTAGTTGCACGTAGTTGTTCGAATGTAGCTGTAACAAGCTGTACCAGACATCACTCGTAGGCCGCTCGGTGACAACTTGTCAATGTGAGTTGCAGCGGATTCGAATGGGTTTGGGCAGCTAGCTGTACGCTGTAATTTCGCCGACCCATCATCATCATGATCCACGCCGGATCGGTATCGGTAGACCAATCAATCCAGTCAACCGGGCCGATCTGACGAAACCAGTCTACAACTGCTGAGTTGTTAATTCCGATGGATTGAATTTGGATGCCAATGCCTATCCGATGATAACGATGACGATAAAAGTGATAAACACGATAATGCACAGCCGGTTAGTGAACTCTCTCTGATTTCCGCACGTCAGCTACACCACGGCACATACGCCTATCAGCAGCGCCCTTGCGCAGCAGGCATTCACGTAGACTCGCGCGCACACAGAGGGATACCACCAACAGCATCTTGTCACGCTGTCTTCCACTGGGTGGATCAGTTGCCACGCACTCGAACTATATATATATATATTTAAACACGACAACTATATATATATATATATTTAAACACGACAAGTATATATATATATATATATATATACTTGTTGCCACCTTCGTATTGTGCTTCAGTTCGGCTGTAGGCGTTGCTATTGGCGCGCTACTGATGATGATGCTGGTGCCGCCGCCGCCGGGGCAGTGAGGTCAACGACCAGACGGAGGGAGAGTTCCTCACTCCCTCGCGGCGGTCTCGCCTTGGACTTGGACTTCGACGTGGCCCTTAACTCAGCCATCGGCGGAAGAGCGGTGGCCTCGCCGGCAGTGGCGGCAATGGCGGTGGTGTTCAAGCGGCCGGCCAGCGGTGGTTTGACACTTCGACGTGTTCGAAACTTGTCCTCGAGGCGGAAGTACAGCTCGTTTTTTACTTAGTTAGTACTGACTCGTTGTTAGATGAAGAGCATAGCCGAAAAGTAATGGCCGGATGTCCAGAGATTTAGAATACCTAGCTTACAATAAACATCTGTCTACCGGCTTCTACTGCTGTCGATCTGTGTGCTTCTTTCTCTCTCTCTCGCTCTCTCTCTCTCTCTCTCTCTCTGTCACTGTATGTTTATGTGCCTGTCACCCATGTCGAGAACGAACCTGTATGTCTGGCGGCGCTTTACTTGATGAAACCGCATTAAGCACACCACGATATCGATAGCGACACCCTAGATACACACCGAGGTATACCGGGCATCTTCAAGATCTCGGTGCAATCCACAAATGCAGCCCCCCATTAGCACAGTAGGACAGCTAGCTAGAACTGGAAACTATGCGGGACACCAAAAGGGATATATACACACATGTGGGTAATGTGCTGCTGGACCGGATACACATACAACTACCGATCAAAATTTAGACCAGGAACGACGTCACGTCGTTGGCTGACAACGAAGATAGATTGCCGTTTCGCCTCGTCACATCACAAGTTACACACATCACACACGTCAAATGGCACATCACGGTTCTCACTGTTAGCCGCTACAGTGTTGCACTGCCCCTACAGCTCGCTACTATTTTCCATCTTATCTCTCGCCGCCGAGCGAGAGAGAAAAGTGGAATTAAATGAAGAGAAGTTTGTGCCGTGAAGCTGAGCTTTGCTTCCGAACACCACCAGAGGGTCCAGAGGAATGGTGGAATGCCGCACTTTCTCCTGCTGCTGCTGCTCGCTACTGCTGTTACTAAACGAACGTCACCGGGACGCAATCGATGCCGCCCAATGGTTACTCAGCTACCCCCAACTTCGAGAGTATCGGCCGAACAACCGCCGATGACCCTCCGAAACCGTCCCGGGAGTCGTGTATATATATAAATATATACGTCGTGTATATATATATATATATATATATATATATATATATAATATATACGTTGTTACTCTTGTTGAACTTGCTGTTGTTGCCGCTGCTACTGCTGTTGATGCTGCTACAGCGGCAATTCAAACAACAACGGCTCCGCCGGGAAACGACAGTCACAAAAGGAAGGCGGAGGGGGACGAACACGACGATAAACAGAGAGGGAATTAAGGAAAGAGTTGGGAAAGGAGAGCCAACATGTGGGAAAGGGATATAACGCAAGCCGACTCAGGAGGCCGGCCTTTGGTTTTGGAGTCTGGGGCTGGCCTTTAGCGGGGCGGCGGCCCTTGAAAGCTATTTTAACCGGCTACCGAGGCGGTAGCGGCAGTAGTTGCAGAAACCGAAGCAGCGGGACGCATATATTTAGCTGGCATTTTGCGCTGTTGTTGATGTTGTCATTGCATGTGCTTTAGTCATGATAGCAAGTCGAGTCTAGCCGAGCAATCGAATAAAGGTACATCGCTTGACAATGTCTCGAAACGCTGCCCGCTTGCCAGCCCGTCCAAGCGCCGTTGTGACCGCAGACCGCAGCGTGCCTTGGGGATAACAAACGTCAGTTTGTGGTGCGGAATGCAGAGCGACAGAGAAAGATAGAGGAAGGGAGAAACAAGCGTGACAGACGACCATGATGATGATGATGACGATGATGCTAGCTGCTGTAGAGCTGTGGCGGAAAAGATGACACGTTGGGAAAGGGCGCTGGAGAAGGAAGGAGTCAACCTCGACGTTGCGTAAGTCCAGAGACCGCACAGAGAGGAACAGTGCAAACCAGTGGGCAGGCGGGCTACTGTCAACTGTGTCCGAGACAAAAGCCGCACGCCGGAGCACAGTAGCGCTAGTGCTCTCGGTAGTAGAAGTAGCCGCCGCTGTAGTGGTATGGAGTGGTATGAGAGCTATCGCGCTAAAGCAATAAGAAGGACGTGTAGAGTCTGGGTGGCGGTCAGACATGGGAAAGGGAGGCCAGACACGCCAAGGCGCTCGAAAGGGGGGGGGGGGGGTGGGGCAGCCAGTGGAGCGGACATTGACCTCGGCGGGAACAGGCCGATACACGAGAGTTCGTCCTCGTCGTAGCTCAGCCGGTGTCACGACATCATACATATACATATACAGGCATCGTACATATACATGCATGCAACGAGTACAAGAAGTAGAAGTACACGAGTACGTATCTCGGCCGCATCGAGGAACGAGGTTGCCCGGCTGTCGTATAGCCGGACCTTTGAAGATGTATCATCGTCGCGCCGCAGCTGCTGCTGCTGTTGTTGTTGGTGTTGTTGTTATTGTCTGACCTTCCTGGGGTCGCTGGGGTCGGCCTCCCCTTTAGTAGCACCAGTCGATTTTTCGTGTCACAGCAACTGCTGCGGTAGACTGTTGATGATACCCCCCATTTGATGCTGAGGCTGTCGTAACGCTGGGCTGGGTTCATAGCAACACAATACTAATCCTATCCAACGCGTAGCATCGTGATACACGGCGGGCGGGCAGACGAACGTCAGTGACACGTAATGTAGCGAGAGTGCGAGCTTGCCGTGGTTTTGGTCGTAATACCGGCTAGTCGCGACGAAACCGACTGAGGAGCTATGAGGAGCCGCCTCCTCTGAAGACGCACAATGATATAACATTGTATCATATGCATGTGCTCGGTGTCGGCCCGACCTAAATCGGGCCGACACACTTGAAGGGAGTGACGGCACTCTAGGCAAAAGTGCTTGTGGCAATGGCCACGCCTTGTCGGCCGGAAGGAGGACCCCAAAGAGATGTGGGCGAGGTTTCGTCCACTCGCTCTGATGAGGTGGTGGTGATCTTATAGTGGTGGTGAGCTATAGATCTGTCATCAACAGCAACGTTTGTTGATTTCTAATGCTCGATTGATTAGCCGGCCGGTCGATAAGCGAACACAATTGCAGGCAGGATTAAACTTCCGCTAACTAGTCGTCAACATATCTGTGCGTGTCTATCGCTTTTTGACATCAACAAGACGACGTCAAAGAGCAATTTTCAGAGAGAAGACATTTATTCGACACTGTTCTATTTGATCGACAAGTGAGCTGTTTGTGAACGGCAATACACCTGCGGTTGCCTGGGCAAACTTAACTGCGTAAATTAACTACGTCCGACGAGTCTAACGCCGCCTGCTTGTTTTAATTAGAATTGCGTATCTAAAATACTGATTAAGGCAAAGCCGTATGGGGCACAGGTGCGGGAGAAGAAAGGTGCCGCCCTGATTAGACGCAGACGTCATTTATCGTTCGTAGCCATCACTGCTTCGCAACCGTGCTTAATTTTTTGTACAAAAAATACATATACAGGGTCATTCATATTAATATGTACTTATTTTAAGGTTTGGTAGAACTCGGCAAATAAATATAAGTTTTTCTAGCGGAAACGTCTTGTTTAGGAGAGAGAGTGAACTTTATAAAAGTAGTTATTCTGCTTTTTTCTTCTACATAGTTGTGCAAAATCTACGTTTGCGGGAGAACCATGTCTACGTATGAAGAAACCGATTATACCGGCGTGTTCGGCGGAAAATTCTGCGCAACGGGCGACACTTCACTAGCCTGCGTAGCGAAAAGCGAATAGCCGGATTAAGGAAAGTCATAAAAAGTCGATATGTTTTTATGTCTTACGTTAACGCTTTTTCGTGCAAAATCGTGATTTTTTTCATTGCGACCAAAATGTACGTCCAAAAGACCACTCTCACACAATAGCAAATTGAATGCCCACTATTTTTGTACCAAATGATGTGATGGTGCTTCTTTACGTAGTTGTCAAGTAACTAAGCTTTTTCGATAGCCATATCGAAAGCGAAGGCATGCATACTTGCATAGGCTCTATGAGAAGGTCAGGTACACATTTTGAGGTTTGGTAGAACTCGGTAAGAGAATAATTTTTCCTAATGGAAGGAGGAGGCGAAAACGTCGTGGTAAAATTTGACGGTTCTGAACGTGAAAGTTTGCACGAAAAACATAACAAATATGACTGTCGAAAAAGCTTAGTTACTTGGCAACTACGTAACGCAGCACCATCACTTTGGTACGAAAATAGTGGGCATACAATTTGCTATTGCGCATATAGTGCGTGAGAGTGGTCTTTTGGACCTACATTTTTGGTCATAATGAACAAAATTTACGATTTTTCACGTAAAGGCGTTAACGTAACATATCGACTTTTTATGATTTCACTTAATCTGGCTATTCGCACTTTTCCACACAGGTTAGTGAACTGTCTTCCGCCGAACACGCCAGCACAATCGGTTCCTTCATGCGTTGATTGGTTCTTCCGCAAACGTAGAAATTTCACAACTATGTAGGAGAAAAAGCCAGAATAACTACTTTTATAAATATCACTCTCTGTCCTAAACCTCGAATTAAGTACATATTGATATGAATGACCCTGTATACATATATGTATATATATATAGGGTACGTCATGAACACTTGGGGGTCATAGAATTTAGAATTAGGGGGTCATAGAAATTTCTTCGATATAGTCTTTCTATGACGTGCAAGAAATATTCATCAGGTGTGAGAAGTTCGAACAGTCTGCAAGTTAATATGAAATCACCAAATACCGCGGACATAGAAAGTTTGTTTTCTGTTTAACGAGATTTTGATCTGCTTGAGACAGGCAGACTTCACAGGCTGAGATAGTGGAACGTCCAGTCCTCTCAGGAAGTCTGTGAGGCGCCTTGTGAGTATTAAGAGTAGTTTGTAGAGCCAGCTTCTTTCTGATAGCGGCCGTCACACTTAGCAGTCCAGTCGAACTCCTTTTCCTTTTAGGATTACCTTGAGAAGGCATTCAAGCCACTTGGCTGGCAGAGTGCCCTCAGAGAGGCACCGAGGAGGTACCGTAGCTGCGCGGATGAAAGCTGCTTGAAAGTGCCCCACAAGTTTTTCAGATGGAATTAGACAGCTCGTAAAGTATGTTAAGGCTGTTCTGTGATGAGGCGAGGTTCTCGTTGTGCGTTTATTTTAGGAGGCGTTTATATTAAAAGTGCAACTGTTGATCGGCAAGTTATCGCGTTTTAGAGTCTGGAAACGTTCTATAATGTTTTCGTGTGATTGAGTAAATAATCGCCGAGGTTATGTCATAAGACGATTTCGCTGCAGGTTGGCATCGGCAAAATAAGTGGGGCTGCTCCTATTGGTGCACACCCACGGTCTTGCTCCAGTCGGCAAGCACTTGAGATTCCGCTTTTCGAGTTTGCATTGCTGTACATTCAACAAAAATGTAAGTAAAATTCAGGTTCCAAGTCGTGGATCCCTACGATACGCTAACAGAGACGCCACGTATGGGACGACGGCGAAGGACTCGTTGAGAGCGACAATAGAGATTATAATACCCGGAGACATCGAAACGTTGGGCGGATATGTTCCTGTCAAGATAACGACGTTCAACGCTGATAATTGGTTACAAAATTTGGATGCTCTCGTGCTTTGAAATCCTTCTTGGGATCACCCACCCTGGTCACTTTGTTCTTTTTTGAAAGTTCCCTGTTGGATGCTTCTCCTCTTTTGAAATGTCTCTCTCCAACTTAATGCCAAAAAAGCGTACGACGCTTTTTTGGCTCTTCTGGTCGTTACCTGGGCTATTGGTCTGCCGTGTCAGAGCTGTACTTCCTTTGACTAAATCAGAGAAGATTCGGCCAAGGCCGAACGGTGGAGTTCTTCAATAAAGTGACTCTGTTGTATCACTTAATCATCGAGCGAGCTTAGCAATGTGGCGAACAATCGACACTAAAGCCAAGTTTAAGGAACTTGAACGTGAGTCGGCGGAGAGCCGGTTCATGCATTGATATATCACGTCGCCTCGGTCCATTGTATTCTGGCCGCCTGCGAGTCGGCAAATTGGGCAGTTTCACGGTTGTGATGTAGCCCTACGGTGTGTGGAATCAGTTTGTGCACGGAAGCACATTGGAGCAATGCCGGTTCAAATTCTGCGCCTGTTCGGCAGATGAAACAGTTACCACCAACATCAGCATTATGTCCCGCAGTGAAGGCTAATTGATTTTAGGTTAGTCGTTGGTCCGCAAACTGTATCGTTTGCCGTAAGATAATTCCATAAGATTTGAAGCGTATTTGTTCTCAATTGTTCTCAACAATGTATTTGAAGGAGTGACGGCTTTAATTAATAACAAAAAACGAGAACTAGGCATATGTACTTTTCGGCCTTCGTGTTGGTACGACTCTTGAATTTGGCATTAGAGGTGATCGTAACTACGTTACTAAGTTTGTCTACAAAACTTTATATATTAGCCAGAGAGATTCATATCTAACTCAATAGCAGTCAGTCTCCTTTGGAAATTATTATATTTATCGCGCGGGTTCTGATCACCCGTGCAGATCACATTTAAATGTAGCCCTACGAATATGCTAAGTACCGTACTTTAAAATCGGCCAGCACTATTGTTTTAACGTTTATCCGCGTTAAACATCTAACTTCCTTTGCTGGCGGTTCAGGCCTATGCGATCCAAAAAATGAATGCAACTCTCCGTGTCAATACCACTTCGTCAAGCCTTTTCCATACTTTGAGTAAGCAGCACTCCAGCGGCCCTGTCTGCTGGGATTAACAGCTGATATGGACATTGCCAAGTTTCTACGGTTACTACCTCACAATATGGCGGCTCTGGAAGCTTCGGCGGGCAAGTTGGCTCACGCATAAGTAGCTCATGCTCAGCTAGCTTTAATGGCGGAGTTTGCAGACATGAATCAGCCGCCCTTGGCCTGACTGTCCTGTTTCACGACCAAATGGTTGCAACATTCATTTACGGGCAGAGCCACAGCCAACAATTTCTCGAGCAGCCTAATCTCGTCATTGTTTAGCATAATCTACCGATGCAATCAACCAATCATACGTAGGAAGTTCGGTTGAAAAGTATGCTTAGAATTCGGGCATTCGGGAACTCTTCACCTGTCGCTGTTGTTACCTGTTGCTGTTTCTGTTGCACTGTTTTTGGTTAGTACTGCGAACCAAGCGAATGACAATTGGCATTGTTTTTGGTAGTTGTTCTGACATGTTCCACTGCCAGCAGTCTAGACTCCGTAGTCAAACTATACAGCGCCGGGAGACATTTGTGGCGCTTTGCCATAGATGCCAATGAGCAAAAGTGTTGAAGTTCTTCCTATCATTTGAAGTTTTCGCGGTGTCTAGGTCTGGTTGGTCTGTCTATATCAGCAGCCTTTTCTTTGGTTACCTTGGGAATAGCCAAGGTCTTCAAGGTCCACCCGCTGTTGTACCTACAGTAATTGGTGTCACTAGCCCTAGTAGTAGCAGTAGGTTGGTCACTTGTTATCAGTTATGTCGGCGTAGCCTGATTAGTAAATGCGCGACCTTTTTCTGCTTTTTGGTGTGCACGGTTGATCACAGGTTTGATCTCGTTCGGGCGGTGTAGTGCTTTCACACTCCACGTTGTCACAAGGATTCATTTTTAAAAAAAGTCCACATAAAGGTGTAACATCAAAAGTTGTGGTAAAACAAATAGTAGAACAGACAGCGTCAAAAAGTAGGTGCCCATGTGGACACAATCCAAAATATCTACTCTAACACTCTGAACTAAGTACTTAAGACGTCAAAAAAAGCAAAAATATGTGTTGTCACTGCTGGATGACATGTCGTAAAAAAGTGTGTTTGCAAAGCCGAATTGAAATAGTTATGATGCGGAAGGTCGAAAGTGCTTTCCTCCTTAAAGTACAGCAATTACATCACAGCCGGTTTCTGTTTGAAATCAAGCATAGTCAAGTTAACTTACATGACCGATACATTAGCCGATGGCTTCGGAGAAACTTCTAGCTCAACGCGGACTCTATTCGGACGATGTGGTACGCCACGCTGTTTCGAGGAGTTTGCACGTTGAACAAATCACAATTGCCTACGAGTTCGTACGTCTACGTGTATGTGGGGCAAGCAGAGGGGCCAATTTAGCAAGGGTGTGTGCTGTCATCACTGTGCAGCGGATCATCGTTGCAGCGGATCGAGTGACGATCGAAACAAGTGACGCAAACATTGTTTGAGACCACTTTCACCCCCGCTGTCAACGGGCTGTAGGGTATACAGGGGGCATGTCTCAATCTGGCAGGCAAATCCGCTGCCGCCGTCATCTAGCAAAGCCGTGCAGACGGTACTGACGGTACTGCTATAGAGAAGAGGGCGTGGTTGTTGGACAGCTTGGTCAGCGTGTGGGGGAATACGTAAAGGTGGTGATACTGCTGCTGTTCCAGCTACTGGCGGCTATAGAGCAGCAGGCACGTCTACGCAGACGGCGATCTAATATCTAAATCTCGCCGGCTGTGTTAAAGTAAACGATAAAAATCAAGCCGTCACCGCCATCGTCACCACCGTGACCGGCCGTGAAACTTAGTCAAGTGCGTTCGACCATGCCGTGCACGAGTGAGGGTCTCCTCTAACCGAACCTATGGGTTTGGTAGCCGGCAATCACGCGTTCTCCCTTTCTCTGTATGTATATATATATATTGCTCGCCCTTTTCCCCTCTCGTCTTGTGCCCTATTCCTCTCCCTGCCCCTTGTTATGTCTGGCGTGCGTGACCGGTGGCGGAGGGGCCACTATAGGGGCTTTTCGAGGGGATTCCCTTCCCGGGTCAACGGCCGACAGCTACCACCCCCATACGCAAGAATGCTTGCCCGTTCGCTTGCTGCTTCCTAGGGCGACAGAGACCGTCGCCCCCGCCGAGGGCGACCCTTACGCATGGCAATCATGACCGACTCAAAAGAGTTTGCGTCTGAGGATCAGTGAGGGGGCGCGAACGATGACATTGTTGTCGCCGAGCACGAGGGTCAGCACGTTGAACTGAACTGCTTGTGCTGCGGAAAATCGAACATATGATAATGACACTGATGGTGAGTATAATTCCTATTCATATTTTCGATTACATACATATTGTTTATTTTGCAATAAAATTGAATTTCAAGATGTTCGATAATTACAATACAGCTCATTATATACGATTTGAACACTTTAGCGACCGTCCCACTGGGCGAAAAAGTGCAAAGACCGCCGATCCGTCTGGCAGCTCACTACGTGGTATTTAGCGCATATCTGCGAGCAGAACCGGCAACGACATTGATCGAAGACTTGGTGAAATCCTTGGGTCGAACATACCAAGTGATGATAGCTATGCACAATGTACCTTGTGTACACGTGCCGGCTAGTGCATGCCATTCCATCTCACTGCTCCCTGGCGAGGTACACATCCAACTGCGCTACCTCTGCCGAGGCCTCGGTCGCTTTCCCTGCCACTGTAAAGCAAAATTTGTTGCTGAAAGATGGCCCACACCCTACCAAGGCTGTAGCTTAACATTGGCATAATCTTTAGCTCAAAAAGACGCACGGCCGCACTCAAAGACAGTCGTCGAGGGTCTCTCACCTCTGTGTGAATAAAGGCAATAGCCGCCCGACACTTGTATTACGTCTGCGGCAGCCAATACGGCGAAACGTCATGGTTTTCGTCTTCCGCGAGTTTATTTTCATGCCCTTTTGGTGAAGGTAACTTTCTACGTCGCCGACAATTCGACGAATGGCACCCACCGCGGCCCCAGTGGGCCACTACTATATAATCGGCATACATGACGACGACGGCGTTTCTAAACACTTCTCCCACATGGCGGGCTAGGTCTGCGATGAGCAAGGAAAATGCCAGGCAACTGAGTGGGTCTCCCTGAGGGGTCCCAACGTTTTGACTCTGCTGCAAGGTTTCCTCGCCCCTTACGTTTACTTCAAGGCGGTCGTCAGCAAAGAAGCTGGAGAGCACTCGTAGAAGAGAACCACCTACCCCAGCTTGTCGAAAGAATCGACTAGTAAGTGACGAGGAGCTTTGTCGAAGGCTCATAATTTCTATTGCCAGTGAAATATTGATATTTGCGGGTGATTGACTCCGATTCACCCCGCTCTCAGCACTAACATTAACATGAGGTAAGAGGAGAAACTGCACACTGCGAGTTCTAAACTAGAACAAATATACACAGGATATAACATTTAAACATATAATTGTGGCACATATAGTTCTGTATTTCAGAAGCTTGGAATACACGTTTTAAAGGTCCATATCACAACAGCTTACACTGCTACCTTCGGACCGAACGCTTTAATATAGATTGTTCCAAAACCTATGCTTTTGACAGATTCTGTGTGGTTTTTCTTATGATGTACCATGCGTTGGCAATAAATGCCCTGGATACTCACACGCTAGCATACAATATACATTAGAATACACATTCATTTTGCCTTACGCGGGAATCAACATCCTGTTAGTTAGTTTCAAATAATCTAAAAACATACTTATTTCATACCTTGGTATTTTTTTTATAATTATATTAATATTAATGACAACATTTACTGCAGTAATACTACTAATACTAATAACAGTGGCTCAATTGGATCCAATTGGATCTATTTTTGCGATGAACACGACTGTTTATCATTACCATATAAGTGTTTGTTAATTCATAGGATACTACTGAACTACTAATAGTGAATAACCACTGATCATGATTATAGTTTTAGGTTTATGAATTAAAAGAGATATGAATGCTTGGGCGCAAATAGGTTGGTTTGCCTGTCGGGTTGGTTATTTCCCTGTTTACCTTTATGAGTATTTCACGGCCCACAATTGGCCGAGTCGAATGCGTTGTCATGTCGGATTTTCTTTACTAGCCATATTTGAAGCAGCCAGGCCCCTCACCAAAGAACCAACAATTTCCTCATATACCAGAGCGTATGTACCAGGCCCATCTTTGACTTCGAGCTACTCCGGGGTAGTCGATCATATGTGGACAGCACCCTTTTCCCTGATTAGCTACTTCCTGCGTGCTGCTGGAGTGATGTACTACAAGTATTGCATTGTTTTAGTACCATAGTATTTGACTATATATTGCAGGATAACACGATGACGTGCCCTTAACGTCTTCCCTTACATATTAAGAGGCATTTTAACTTTTGAAGATGTACGGTGTCTCGTAGTACAGTGATGTACAGTTGGTTTAGATAGTAGCCACTACCTTGCCAATTATGTTACAACTACGCACTTTAGGAAGCAAGAAGTAATTGTAGTACTTCTCAAATTTACGCAAGGACGCTACGTAAATTATAGCATGACGCTAAGCACTGACCGCCGAACTTCTTACATCTACAATTACGCAATGGTCAATATTAGGCAATTATTACAATTATAACAGGTACTGTTACTAGACAGTATTACCGTAAACGTGCACACGTTCGCAGGGACCCAATTGTCGTGTTCCCACCGTCGGTGATTAATTACAATGAATAAAATATATATATATATATATATATATATATATATATAAAAAAAAAAGTACAACTTGTAATTCTAGACGCATGTGAAACGAGCTGTGACAGCGTGTCCCCGACGTAACAAATACCAAATCCTTGATCGATCACCAGAGGTTCTTCTATTCTGCTGTACGAGTAACATATTTATGTGCGTTTTTCTATTCCACTACCAGAGTTCGCGACTAAAATCCATCTAAGACAGCTACAATAAATGCAGCAACTATCTACGTTTGGCTTGCAAACCCATTATTATACGCGTCACTAACTAAATTGAATTTGTTCATTAAAATTTATTTTTATATATTTGCACATGTTCATTTCGGGCTCCATTAGGCACATACCCTGTATGGACATACACTTGTATGAGATTACAAAATGCCAGAGTTTCGAGATAATGCTCTCTGAGGTTGCATTTAATTTTCAGCAGAGACATTGTCTCTGCTGCCGGTACTTTGTTCTCGTAGAAGACTCCAATGTTTCTGATCTTTAGCTTTGACTGGTTAAAGTTGGCGTGCAACAGCTTAATATCAACTAGGAAATACTATTCTATAGGTTTTGAAAACGGTGGAATGCTTTTATTTTTGTAGTGCAGTCGCATGGAGTTTCGAGCTCGATAGAAACGAGAGGGCTTTATACTGGAATCGAATGAAATTGAGTGTATTGAATAAAGAGTGATACGACTTGAAGTTCGTGGGGTAGACCCCTGGAGTGTCGCTAGATTAACTACAAATTTGTGCGAGCACATCGTCTCAAGACCTTCTCCCACAGAGCATAAATAGACCATTTTCAGCAGATATTGCACTTGGTTTACAGGGACCGTCCAAGGCAAAATCGCTCCTGCAGTTCAGGTGTGGACATCGGTACCTCGTAAGCGGCCGAGGCATCCGCCGTTTCGCGAATAGTTTAATAGACATTAAGGGTGTTAGCAAGCCGTACATAGTCTATGACTATCTCATCATCAATCTTCAGTTTTACGCATTTTTCCTGGCCACTCTTCATGACTGGCTGTATGGCTTTCCATAGGCTTCGCGTCTCCTATATTCTATCATGAACAATCTTCTATTAGCGTTCAACCTGCACCTTCTTAAAAAACGAGACAACTCTGTTTCTTAGTCTAACATGTTTGACGCCATCGGGCATTATGAGGGTCGCTACGGGGCACCGTATAGGCTGCCAACTTCTTCTTTATGATTTCAAGCAGCTCGGCAGTGACTCATGGCTTACGTGGCTGACTTTTGTTCAACTTTGGCCTAATTTCTCACTAACCCCTAATCACGGCCGCCATCGCTTTATCGTTAGCTGGGATACTGTATAAGTTGTCCCACTTAGTTGTTGCAAGTTCTGCTAATATTTGGTCGTAATTATACTTATATCTCATAGAGCCAGGCCGGTTTTTTTTTCTTAGAGACTACAGAGATAAACGTTGCGCGGTCGCGGTCGTTGGTTAGTTCCATTGGTAGTTGTGAGAGCTCCGTGTGCGAGTAACGTCTGCTCGTTAGTATATATGTGATCGATGCATGTAGAACTGTTATATTCGGTTCATTTACGTGTTTTGTCACCGTTTTTTTTTGGCACCGTAGTTTGCACATTGACAACTTAATTATAGCAAAACTGTTCTAGAGCTTCTAATAGTACATATTTGACGAGAGCGTTTTTAACAATGTAACCCAAGTAGCCACTTCCATTTTTGTGTCTGTGTCCCTCTTCGTCACGTCTTGTCTTCTGATAACCGCTAAGGCTACGCGTTGTAAAATGTGTATGTGGTACTTTGCCGGTGCCTGAGGTCCTTACGGTTGCGCGCGAAATATACCGCTCCCTTGGGCGGAGAAAATTTTGAAAAACGAGTGCTGCTACCATTGTTGCATTATTTATACTTTTGCTTTGCCGTCGGTTTGTATTGCCAGGTCAATTATATCTAACGGTTAAAATACTGATAGAGAACTCTAGAAGCGACTGCACCAGTCACCCACAAAATATAATATGCATGATATATATATATATATATATATATAGGGTGCCAATGAATGTTCTTGCCATCCTTATGAGGGTCGTAGATCTCGATAGAATAAGCATGTTGCTTTATGGATGGAGGGTCTTAAATATGTTGCTTAGGGGTGAGAGCAAAATTACTAAAATTTGTTATATTAACGTGGCTCACCGGCCATAGCTTTACAAAGTGTGTGACAGCGAGAGAACGAGTTGCTCGATTGGGAGACAGACCGTGTCAGCGTGTGTGAAAGGAAATTCTGCTTAAGAAAACTACACGTGTTGAATAGGATTCCAAAATTGGAGATCCCTGCTGACTAATTATTTATCCTCCATGGTCAATACATTAACATATTGTAAATACGCTCATAAAATACACATATTCAAGAAGATGCACACTTTACGAGGATCATTTTGGTACTAAATGGATCACTTAACTTTATTTACTATCACCAGGGGGGGGGGGGGGGCACAAGCTTGCGTCATATTACAAAGCTGGCAGCCCGGGGGTTCATTCCGTCGCCTCAAAGACTGATCGTCACCGTCCGTGACGAGGATCTACTCAAAGGAACAGCCAACGGGGTTCTGGCGTCTATCCGACAATACCTCTACCCGTTAGGTCTCCAATTTGCTTCACAATTAACGGAACCAATTAATTTGAGCGACCCGAAGCGCCCTCTACTGCCTGAAAGGGCATTTAATAATACTCGCATCAATGGCTAAGTATCTGCGCGTGATCCTGGATATGGCTCTCAGAATGTAGAACACCTCATGTGCGCTATGCAGCAACAAAGGCTGCCAAAGCCTTTGAAATCTTCCCGCGGACTAGAAAAGAGACCGACTCTTAGCGCTACCTCAAAACATCAGTAATGGACAATATAATGCTATATGCCGCACCCCCTCTGAGAACACAAGGTGGTGCAACAGGGGGCTACAACCTGCCGCGCCCTCAACAAGACTTAAAGGGCTTAATATCGCACGGGCAAGTTGCACGGCGTCTACAGCAGCCATACTAGTGCTTTTTAGACAGGTGCCTTGAAACCTGAGAATAAATGAACTAGCTAGAAGATACCTCTTAATTTACCCCTGGACGTCGATCCCGGTGGCGTGGTGGGGGCATTCGTCTGCGCCTCGCGACCGGAGAAGGAGACACGGATAGGTGCGCGGGTTCGAACCCCACCGTTGCATATTTGTATTTATGGGGGTTCGTCTATGAAGCAATGCGAAAAGCTGTTCCATGGACGTTAAATCTTGGTTGAGAGTCAGCCCAGATAGTATGCATTTTTTAATTAACATCTGGACGGACTTAGCTAATTAGTAGAACACAGATACTCTAAGCAAATGGAACCCGCAATGGCAAGCAATTCAGCCGGCTCAGCTTGGATACTGGACCAAGTACTTATTCCTGAATCGCGGTGGCTGCGTTGAGCACAACCTACAGCGCAATGGTAAAGCTGGCGTTGTTGCCACACCAGAATCAGTTGATCGCCAAAGATGATGCATTCCTAACCGCTCCTGGAATCTTTGTTAGATTAGGCGATTTTTAACCGTGTTAGTCATATTTCTGGGTTTAAGAACCAATACCATGGAATCACGAGCGCAGGTGCGGATTCTTTGTCAATAATAAAGTACTTAGCATATCCGCCCATATCATCCATGACCTCAAGCCACCGCAAATCGATACTAAGACAACAGCAGTATTGACCAAGTAAGCGTTTACTTTTGCTTAATTTTTACATTACTCAGGAGAACACGAAATTCGGGCATCCGCTATTGCATATCGCCTGCAACTACTTGATGAAGACATAGAATTCAACTCGGGTCTTGGATGTTTCACTTGCCAAGGTTAGCTTCAAATCATCTCCAATTGAGTCCAGTGCGAGCGGTGTTCTAAACAACATGTGCACCAGCGGTGTACTATTCAGCTCCCTAAGGACACATCAGCGCTATGCCGCTCTAAGTATTCCAAATTGTTGAAAAGAACACAAAACACAACTGTCCGAGCGCAACAACTTTAGAAGTACTAACTATACTAGGCTATACACTGGCAACGTAACCACCACCTCGAGCCAGAATGAGAGCGCCTTTCGCCTCGCCTTTGAACGTAAAAACAGCTACAGAACAGATTACAGCTTACGTGTGGCAAGCAATTCCGGATGAGGCTAAAATCAAAGTCATTAAGTTAGTAAGCACGAAATAGTATTTGTACGCCAGATTTTATATTGCTATAGACAAAGAGTACTTTCAGGGCGTCAAAGAGTGTGCAGTTTGGCCAGAATGAACCTCATGAGTATAGTGAACGGTTGCAAGAATACCGCTTATTTCAGGCAGTTTATCAGTGGCAGCAATGACAATCTAGTGCAACTGAGGCTTTTTGTGTGCATGTGGAGGCGGTAGCTGCCGAAGAATCACCAAGTCCGCAAACAGGTCTAAGTTATCAGCGTAATAGGCGGTGTATAACTTGGAACGCACAATGGAACGTTGAGTGTCCGAGAACTCTTTTGCGGCCGGCAAAATTATTCACATGGGACATATTATTACTAATAAAAATTTACATACAAACCAAGATATGCCATAAAAGCATCACACAATATTCCACGAGTCAATTACCGAATCTGGCTCAAGAGGACCAAATATGGGTGTTACAATTGCAGTACGATGTCAAGAAAGAACAGAACTAAAGAAAGCTAGACCGAAATGTGTGGTCGTAGATATAACTAGCTAGTATCTCCTCTGTAAGTACAGCCCATTCCCCCCGCCGCCACATCAGTCTCGAAATGTTCTAACTGAATCCAATATCGAAGATTCTCTCAGATGCTACACAAATGGCCTATAGCCGGTACCCATAGTGGCAAATCTTAACGTAGACATAGTTTTGAATTCAAACTTTTAAATCGCATTTAGATAAGCTGTAAGTATCTAAAGCTTTGCAAATGAGTTAGATTCTGTCCCGTCGCTCACACGTACTATAGCTGGAATGGCATTACTACCCTTGATATTATTCTATTATCGGCCCGTATACGGTCTGCTGTTGTTCACGATATTAAAGTAGATCAGGGCAAAGAAATCCACTTCCGCATTTTCTGTGAAAGAGACTACGATATATACAGGGACCATCGGAGAAGCAAAAAGACCGTCGATGTTTTTTTTTTTTTTTTTTTTTTTTATATGCTGAAACCTCTCAGCATTAATATGGGGGATTACGGGAATCGTGATGTACATGCGCCACCACAGCCAGTGACTAGTGTGGGACTCACAAACCCACTAACACCCGCCTCCCCCCCCACCCCCAGGGAACGGTAACTGCTAGGCATCGCTTCGTATCCATGGGAGTGGTCAGTTTGCCTCTCCTCCCTACTCCAGCCTTCCTACAGTCGCGCTAGCCCGCTTTGGTGCGGGGCGGCGACTTCAAGAAGGCCGTTGATACCTTCCGCAGCCCGCCCGCCTGTGGGTGCGTCGAGAGTCATCATCTGGGGAATCCTTTGCTGTATTTGCCTAGCCTGGTCCGCCTGCCTATCACCCACCCGCCTCCCGTCTACAGATTCCCCCTCTCGACCGGAGCCTGAGTGGACGTTAAGACGAGCTCTCCTGGCAGTCTCTTTGACCACCTTTGTGGACATGATCGCATCAAAGTGGGCAATACCTTCGTTCCAGGCCGCCGCTGAAGTCATCATATGGGTGACGACCTCGTTGACTGGTCGGCCTCGCACAGCGGCCGCCCCCGCGTCCCGCGCTTCCTGGAGGGCCCCACAATGCAGAACAGTGTGCTCTACATCATCCGGTTCCCCCGAGTCGCATAGTACGCAGGAGTCGACTTGAACTTTGTTAATCTTGACCATATACGTCTGGAACTGACCGTGGCCGGTCAGCACCTGGGACGCATAATAAGATAGCTCGCCGTGTCTGCAGTCGTACCATTGCCGTAGGTCCGGGATCAGACTTTTGGTCCAGCCCCCCTTGGTGACCCCCCCAGGAGCTGCTGCCCTCACCCATTCTTTCTGCCAAGAGTCCAAAGTAGCTAATCTAGCCCGTGTGGGGTCTAGATCACCGTCCAGCGCTCGTTCTGCTCGCTCCCCGGCCAGCAAATCCCATGGCAGCATCTTGGGCACGACAAGTAGTGCCTCAGTCGACACGGTACGGAATGCGCGGCAGACCCTTATGGCCACCGGCCGTTGCGCCGACCTCAGCTTTCTCCTGTTGCATGCCGTTCTAAGTGCCCTGTCTGCCCATGCCGGTGCTCCGTAAAGGGCGACGGATTCTGCAGCAGTTGCTAAAAGGCGGCACTTTTCTTCTCCAACTCCTCCGACTCTTGGCATCAGGCGCGCCAGATTGCTGGCCACCTTTCGGGCCTTTGCTGACACGTGCTGTATGTGCGCTGCGCCAGTCAGTCCCTTGTCGAGTATCACCCCGAGGTACTTTGCCTTTTTTCCCAAAACAATTGGGTGACCTGCTACTTCGACCTGTATGTTTTTGGTCATTTTTCTGCCTGTTAGGTACAGCGCCTCAGTCTTTTGCGGTGCCAGTTTTAATGAATGGTCTTCCATCCAGTCTGTCACCATCAGCAAGGCCTCATTGGCGGCTGACTCTAGTGCTCCCGTACTACGGGCCGTGACCAGAAGGGCCAAGTAGTCGGCATAACCGACCATCTCGACACCCCTAGGCAGACCCTGCAGCTCGAGAACCCCGTCATAGGCGAGGTTCCACAGGACCGGTCCCAGAACCGATCCTTGCGGGACCCCTGCAGTAACTGCGTAGCTCTGATCGCCGGCCAGCAGGCCTCTCTCCGACAGGTACGATGCTATGATTCGACGAAGGTAGGGCGAGATGCCCTTGCGCTCCATCGCTTGCATTGCCACTTTCCAGCTCATTGAGTTAAAGGCGTTCTTGACATCTAGGAGAATGAGCAGCACAAAGTCCCGTGTTTTGGGGGTCTTCGTTAGCTGCTCACCTGCCCGTCTCAGTACTCTTGCCAGGGCGTCGAACGTGGACCGTCCCTTCCGAAAGCCATACTGTGCTTCTGATTCGTCGATGTTGTCAGACTCAGTAGTAACCTGATAAACTGACGGACTGCAGATACTATTGGCGATCTTGAGGAATCTTTCCGAGCACACTGAAGACAATATTGTCTTATATAACGAGTGTTATAGCACACCGAAGGCAATATACTCGTCAATAGTCGATTCTAGCAAAATGCTGGTTTGACCAGCAATGCCGAATCATGAGTAACATATCACGCCATGGCACCCAAGATGTGAAGTTCGAACTCATCGCCAACCAATTGGAATTCGTCCAATTTAAGAAGCACCACAAATTCGTATCACAAGACGCGAAGAACACATTTGAACAGGACTAGTGACTGAACATAGTCTTGTATCATTAAACCTGTATCATTAAACCTCGGACCCGGTTTCCAAAAAGACCTATAATACCGAACCCCATGGTACGAACATTGCCAAAGACTGCTCGAGACGCCGTGCGCCTTGCCAACAAACGATATTGGTGCATTAATAAATAATAATAAATATAAACCTTAAAAAGAATAAACCGACCCCAATGCAACATTCTGCACGACAATTTCAGAAGTGGGCACCGCATGTACAATCTCATTCAAGACAGTCTACGCCCGAACCTCATCTAGATCAAAAACGGAGACCAACACATCCCCGCAAACGTTCTCTATTTTGTCCTCCACGCGACTGACTTGGCTATACACTGCAACGGTAAGTGCACGATTCGAATTCTACGCAGAAAATGGAGAAATCAAGGGAACATCGGCAATTTTACATAGCCGAAACGGCTCAATGGTGTGACATTAATGGACTTTCTGTAAAAGCTACAAAAACAAAAATAATGCATGTTTAACGCCTAACATATCTATAAAAAGTAAATGACCAGCAAATAGAAGTGGCGAACAAAACTTGTAAACAGTTTTTCATGCCACCTGAAGCGAAGTTTTACTAGGCACGATCACTAGGCATCAATAATAAGCATGCTCAAGCTGACTCAAGGATGGCTCTAATCGGAGACCTAAAAAATATAGACACAGGAACTGCTATGAAAATACTTGTCATCAAGGTCAAACCAATAGTGGCATACTGTCTCAAATAAATTTCCCCGCACCTAACGCTAAATAGCTCTTAAATAACAGGTAGGGCAAGAGGGATTGCGAATGTGTCCGCTTCGGGGCTTTCAGGATTATAAACAAGATAGACAAAATAATTCCCTTGACTAAAAGGTATTAGGTAGGCCATGATTGTTTGTCTATAAACTCGTCTTTTATTGCCAAGATATCCCACATCGAAAGAGGCTGTGGCCCCGGGGTGCAAAAATACAATTGTGATAAGCCATAGACACCGCAGTGCAATAATAAATAAATCGTTGCTGCGTATTCAAGTACGAGGAAAGCCTACAATAGATATATTTGCCGCAAGCGTTAGGCATGATAGCATCAGACACAAAGGCCCGCAATTAAAAACTGACCTTCGGTACTAGACGACACCTTCCTGTTGCAATGGAGCTCATAGTACATCTTCAGACAGCAGACCGAATGCGGCAACGGTTAAACGCTACGATTGACGCTAACCCGTTTACTAGAGCTATCGCGAGATGTTCTTCCTGTCTCTAACCCGTATAACCTGAAAGTTAGATAGTTATTTTCGACGTTTGTTCGCCAGCTCTTTTACGATTCCCAGTTGAACGTTAATGGATGCTCCCGTATGGGGTCCGTGGGCAACCGTATTGGCTCTATTTGTATTTTGGTGGTAGTGTATAAAAGCGCAGCCAGGAAAGGCTAAGGGTCTAGACCTCGTCCGGAACGAATATCTGCGACAGGCGGTTTGTTCTGACCCCTTCTCTTGCTGGCTTTTCAACGAAATTATTATTATTATTATTAACACCAAGGTTGGGTAAAATTATAACCATACATCAGGCACAACTAGTGCTCCCCTCACGTCATTGGGTCTTCTCTCATCTTGCTAGTTCAGCTATGACTGACTTCTTGGCATGCCGCGGCGTGGTATCTCGAAATTTCAACGAAATTATGAAGACGTCCAACCTGCCTGAAGAATGGAAAATCAGTTCACGATCAGAGAGTCATACAACAAGCGTGTGACATTAAATTGCTAAGAGGCAAAACTTTTTTTGCATGAAGTAGCGGGTCTTAGTAAGGCGTACCGATGAGTATTCAGATGACTTTTTTAATTATTCTGTACTGTCCCTACTCACTACCTTCCTGTGCGCCTTGCTCAATATCTTTCTCTTCAATATTACCTCCTCAATTTCCTCATTTACCATCCCTCTTCTCCCTTTTCTTACACCCTCAACTACTTGCTAAACCCCTAATTATCAACATTCACTAAGACTTGTTTTCTCAATCTTGTCACTTCCGCACTTTCCATATTATGCTTTTTTAGCAAATGTACGGACTTTCCCGGCTACATACCAAATGTATTCATGAAAAAGAGATTCTGCTTCATTTAGATACATCTCTGCGTCTACAATTTTATTTCAGCAACTCTTGGTCAACACCAGTTAGGATTCGCTACCCCTGGCGGTACAGAGGTAGTAGTTCACTGCATTTTTGCAATCGCGTAAAATGCCGACGGTCATGGTCAAACTGGACTTTCGAAACGCTTTCAATAGCGTCCGGAGAGACCATTTACGTCGAGCCATCTAGTCGTGGGCACCATTACTGTTTCACCAGACGAACCTGGCCTATAGTTCAGAACCATCCCATCTGGTAATGCCCCATAGCGCTATGCTATCGCAGACAGGTCTTCAGCAGGGCGATCCCCTGGGTTCTCCACTGATTTCTTTGTGTATCAAGGAATTGGTAGGCGTTCCCTGATTGCCGGACGGAATTGCAAAGGCATTAGCCAGTCGAAGAGACAAACTTGACTTTACCATAAGCAGACTACCCCAATTGGGGGCCCAGTTCTGAAGCCATGCTGCTTCTCTGGAAAGACAACTTGTGTTGTTAGGAAATCCGTGCGGCTCCTCGTCAGCATGCTTTAAAACAGTTTGTAGACAGAGCTATTTTTCCAGGGTCCGACGGATCTCATTTTTCTCTTGGGATTACCTTGTGAAGGCATTCGTATCACTTGGCACTGGCAGAGTACTTTCAGAGAAGCATCTGTTGAAAAGCGACCTCGTTTAGAAAATAATTCCATAAAGAAAATTCAGTTGTTCTTAACAAACATTTTGTTTCATACATTCCAAAGAATTTGAGTTTAGAATGCAACCTAATCATATAGTCACACTGGCATTATTTCTATTGATATATAGCTTGGAGCGCAATGGATTCCTACGGTATCAAACATCTTAGACCAATGGAGTAATATTTTAAGTGTTGTTAGCATTTCTCGAGGTAAAATCTCAAAACATCTAATCTGACACATTTCTGTTCACGGAGAGAAAACACCATGACAAAGCCAATGCTAAATTAGTTAGACTTCTCAGATTATCTTATGTGCAATACAACTCCGGTTGCACGTCTTCCGATTGCTCGATGTTCAGTTCTCTGTATATCGTTTATTTGTTTCGGTAAAGCGTGATTGCATGAGAAGTTAAATGTATTGTGGTACGTAGTCAACCACATGAGTCAGAAGCTCAGAACAACTTTGCCGGGAGTGCTCACGGCCGTTCCTAAGGACGTGTCATCTCTGAGACAACGTATTCGATGGGCAGAAAATAGCTAACTTGCTAGCAAAAATCAGAGAGGTTTTGTTGTTCTTATGGTTGCTCTTAGATTTAGGATATGTATGGCAACATATTGTCACAGCACGCAAACGCGATTTCTTCGTTCTGTTACTGTGTGCATTCTTTTTTTTTTTTTTTTTTTTTTTTTTTTTTTGTTCTGGGAGGTTTCGGTAATGCATGATGCACATGCGCCACTAGCAGCCTGCGTGACTAGTGTGAGACTCGCAAACCCACTAAACCCGGATTCCTCCCCACCCCCCCAGGCTCGGTATTACTTTGGCATTACATCGAAACCGTGGGAGAGGCGTCCCTGCCGTTCTCCTTCAATCAGCTCTATCCCTGACTATCATCCCGCATGACTGTGTGCATTCTATTCACATACATTTGTTCACAGTGTTCAATTTTATTGCGCTAATTGAGGCAAGCTGCAGGTGCTCTAGACTGGAGATTAATATTATTATTATTTTTTTTGCCTTGGTCGATAAGACTCTTCAACGATATGCATGTCATTATTATTATTATTATTATTATTATTATTATTATTATTATTATTATTATTATTATATGTTAAACGATGTTACAGTTGAGAGGTCTGAACGTATTATTGCAAAGTTTTTTAAATAATTAGTTCACTCCATGGCGCCTAAAATAGATGCCGCGTTTCCTCTGCAAACGGCCAAGGACAACGCTTGCCTCAAGAATTGACCCTCTCTTCGGTCGTTCGTGACCTCCTGAATTCGCTTACTCAAATCTTTGAGAAATGCTTCGGTTCCCTTGCTGATTGGTCCTAGTGTCTCCATGGCGCATATTATTATTATTATTATTATTATTATTATTATTATTATTATTATTATTATTATTATTATTATTATTATTATTATTATTATTATTATTATTATTATTATTATTATTATTATTATTATTATTATTATTATTATTATTATTATTATTATTATTATTATTATTATTATTATTATTATTATTATTATCTCATTTACTTTTGTGATTCATCTCTGCGTACCTCTGCGTAGCCAGCCTGTTCGACTGTCGCTCACAGACGATGGCCGCTTAAGGCCGAGGTCGCTTACACCTATGCTCTTTCATATTGAATTGCTCTGGCATATTGGAATGGTATTGTGATGATCGTTAGACACAACGTAGCAAAAGAACAGCCAACTGCTACGCCGTTGGTTATTGAAAGCCAGTAAGAGAGTAAAAGTCGGTGTAAGTCGACCAACCGAGCATTCAATCCAACGTGTACCGCGACAATCTCCGATCCCTCGGCAACAACAAACCGTCACACTAGCCACAACATCAGTATTGTCATAAACAACTCTCTAAGACGAGGGTACAGCCGATCGAGCTCATCATCGAGCGTGCTATTCGACTACGAAGGAATCGTCACCAGCCACAACATTGAGACCGCTTAGTAACCTGTCGCGCCACAACCATAACATCGGCAGCAGCAGCATATATCATCAGACCTACCTGCGTACCTGACCTACGGCGGCGTCACCGCCGAACACAACGTGCGCCATGATAGTGCGCAGTTTGAACCGACCAATCAGCAAAAATGACAGACATTCGAGATGTCGAACGTTCGAGAAGAATCGTTTCCATCGTATTAACAGTATCACTATACAAGCGCTACGGCGTCCCTTGAGTGAATAAAAGGGCCGAGGAAGCACGGCCTACTTCTTAGACCTTCTTTTGCTGCGCTGCGCGCTAGACGTACATCGTATGTTGTCGTTCATCGATTCTAAATCCCTCGTGTTGTAGTACCCGCCTGACTGAGTTTACACTACCTAATTAACTTAGCGTGACAAACATTGTTAGATTTGGTGGCGATGCGGTTTGATTGCATCGTTATATAGTATCAACTACCAAACAATTGATATATATATATATATATATATATATAAATATTGTTTGGTAGTTGATACTATATAATAATAATATTGTAACTAAAAACAGTTAGCAACTAGATTAAGATTAAGTTCAACATAACTTTTGCGTTTGATTCACCGCAGAACAGTAGAAATGAAGTCATCTATATATCGTCAAATATTGGCAAAATACAAAGTGCTAGAACTTGAACCGCCCTCGTTTTCAGGATTGGAGCAAGGAGGAGAAGGAGGAGGCTGCGAATACGATCGACATGCCGTTGGACATCGGGTGCGATTGTCAATACTGCACCGAGCAGAGGCATGCACAGCAAAGACAACAGCGTGCCAAGGGGGTGTTGTCATTCATCGGTGGCGCGATCGCCACGACGGTGCTGGTTAGTGGCGCTATTGTCGCGGCGCCGGTTCTACTCGGCGCTGCCGGATTCGGTGAGTAAGCAGCAATCATTCTAACAATAACGCCAGGGGGGCAACATGAACTATTAGTAATAAGCAGTCATCATGTCTATTATAGCTGGCTGCTGCTGCTGCGTTGAGTACTCAATCTGAAGCCGTGCAACCACGTACCTACTACGATATCAGTGCCTCAGTCTGTCACACAGTGCGGGGGGCCACATGGTGCCCTTTTCGGGCGACAATGTGGCCCCCCGCACTTGGTGGCGGAATTATATCAAATTTTGCTGTAGCGCAAGTCCATCACCACCACGTGATTAGTCAGTTCTCTAGCAATAGACGTGGTGGAGGACGCGACAAATGGAGGACGACTGAGACCGAACTGAGATGATAGTGTGTAGCCATTCGATTTTCTTCTCTGGCTGCACGGCAGGTATTGATATGGCACTTATTGGTTCTTAATGTTGTAGTTTCTCATTGTGTTACAACTTCATATAGCCACATGGCTAGTGCGAAGCATATGTACAAGTTACAGTGAGATTTTTTTTGCAAGTAAGATTTTATACATTATCACCGTAGTATCTCGTGTTATTACAATTGTTTATCTATGGATTGTGTACATGTGCTACATAGTTCTGGTTTAATCAGACGCAAGTAAGGTGAGATAGTGCGCTCTCACAGTGTTTTTGAATTGACTAAGCGATACAAGTGTCCAAATGTCACTAGGCAACTTGTTCCACAAGGTAGCACCTAAGTTCCAGAGTGCCAACCTTGATTGTGGCCGAGGAGACAAGAAACAAGTGAGATGCCACAGTTTTACCGCAACAAAGCCGCTAAATGGTGGGAGGAAGAAGAAAAGCTAAACAATCGATATAGCAAAAACGAAGATTTTGCATTTTAGCAGAGGAAGTGGCATACACCACCGCGGACCACAACATAAATAGAAAGTGACCCTTTGAGGTTAACACCTTCACCTAGCTAACTGCGGAGTTACCGTAACTCCAAAACTCTCCTTTATTACGCAAGTCAGCCAGGTACGATGCATGCCGAACTGCGCAGAGGCGGACGCCGGTTAAAGAAGTACGTTTAGCCCTACGCACCTTGTGATTATCGCGCACTTAGAGAAAATAGAAACCTCGATTTCCAGCCTTCCGCACAAGCCAATGGAAAAGAGTCCATCAAAAGAATCGTATTTTGATTCATCCAGTCACCTGGCATGGATACCACCACCATATACTTATGAAGTCCAACTGTTGGCAGCACAGATATATGCAGCTTCTGTGGACATCGTGACACTGAACGTTATCTTCTCTTTGTTGTTAGAACAGCTGGTTGATTTCCGTACATACAGTGACGTAACATTTACTCAGAAATGAAGCAATATCATTACATCAATGGTGAATAATAGAACAATTTATTTGCGTTTCATATAAGCAAATACTACAGATTCCAAAACACTATACAACCTATTATTCTTTGTTAGTTTCTTATTTGTAATCTAATTATTCCTAAAAACTATATGTGCTTCTTTTTCTAGCATCAACTGGCATACGAGCTGGATCTATGGCAGCGCGCGCCCATTCCTGGATAGGAAATGCTCAGAAGGCCAGCGCGTTTGCAGGACTCATGTCGATGGGCGCAAAAGGAGCCCTGTCGCCCGGCGCCATAGGTGCAATGCGATCCGTTGCCCAGGTGCTGTATGCTGGAAGCAGCGCCGTTTCGCATCGTAAGTGCTTCGATCGAAATCTGCTACTCCAAACTGTAACTCATTTTTCGTTACCTCTCGTTTCACTTTTTTTTGTCGTTTCTTTTTTTCGACTGCTTCTACAAATATTTAGGTCTACAAATCCTTATGACCATATTGGTCATATGAGCTTGCATATGCTTTAGGAGGAACGTGCTCTTACAAAGAAAAAACTTCTTTATTACTGTATGGCCTCACAGTATTAAGTTGTGCTAGCATTATTGTAGGGGCTGATTGTCGTATAACTTTTGCCCGTTTGGTTTGCCATGTATACGTCGAAAAACCTGTTCTGCAACAACAAGCACTACAAAGCTTCCTTTTGTTATACCCTAATCCGTAGCTCCGTCTGGACCGCCCAAGTTGGTTTTGATTTTAGATTCCGCAAGGTTGTGGCGGCATCATTGCCTTGTTGATACTATTTTCTGTTGTTTCACTCTAGCGTCAAATAACATAAAATGTGAGTTCCTAGGACTCTTCTTTATGAAGGTTCCGCGACTGCATAGACGGTTTGTTCGCTTAGAGGATAGCCAACTGGGCGCTATTTGGACCTTAGTAATGTTCTCCTTCAGGAGTGAGTACATTGTAGACCATATATCATGATGATAAATGTAGTACACACCTATATATATATATTTTTTTACGTTAGCACTTTGCAGTCACGGGTTCTCGCACCCAGGATTAGTCCAGTTCGACAATGTGCCCCGAACAGATGCTGCGTTTCCTCGTTGAATGTCGAGTGACAGCCTCTGGCGCAAACATTCCGATGCTCTCGAGTCTCCCGTGGAAAGATTAAGGCTTCTGTCCACTCGCTGAATCAACTTTAGTGTAAGCGAGCCTGACCCTCCCATTGTTTCAAAAGTCAACGGACAAAATTGGTGCGGATAACCAACGCCAGAATATTTTCTACATTTGTTACCCTCTCCTAACCTGGACGCATGACCTGCCTGGTCCGCTCCCGCACCGACCGTTAAATGGGCTAATGAGATGGTTACAGTTGCGTCCCAAACAAACATGCGGCAACACTCAAAGGGGCTTCGAGTAGGACCGTTAGGCTTTTTTCTATTGTCTCTGGATAGACCCGGAGGTCTTAGTATACCCGGAAAGCCAGCAGACCTCAGTGCTCGACTAAAGTGGTGTGCTCTTCCGCCTGCGCTTAGGGCGCATGACAAGCCACTGCTGGGCCAACGCGTCCAGCAAGGTAACCACAACGACATCGGTGAGGAACGACTAGGTCAACACCAAGCCGCAGTCCTATGCTAATGCGCGTCGTCTCCTCATCCAAAAGAGTCCTTATTCGCAGACAGAATAGGGCATGTAACCAAGCTCCAGCACCTTGACTACTTACGACTCGAAGCCTGCCTTTATCAGCCAAGGTGGGGGCTCTATCGATTAGGCTTGCTAAAAGCTTTTCTTGCAAGGGGGCCGTCCAACTGCTTTGCTTAGTCCTTCTAACGAATAGGAAAGTCGAATAAAGACGAAAATCTGTCGGCCAGCTTTGTAGTTCTACGTTATAAGCTTCCCACCCATTTTTATCCAATAATGCCCTAACCCTCTCCGCAGCCTGAGTCAATGATGACACGATTGCGAGTCCTGCCGTCATGACCGCGTACCTAAGCCGATTAGAGAGACTGGAAGCATTACCTGATCCCTTGCCACAGCGGTAAGCTGAATATTTAGTATCTCCTCTAAAGTGTCTAAGCTAAGTTCATTGAAGGGCCGTAAAAATTCAAACGATGAGGTTAAATTGCAACCTCTAGCTAGGTGTGTTAACCTCGTGGCTGAAAAGCAAAATTTAAGGCCACAGTGGGCCCCCAATTCGGGTAGTCTGTCTGTGGCAAAGTTTTTCTTTCCGGCCGGCTAGTGCTTTTGCAATCCCATCCGGCTCTATATATATAGTCTCCCAAAAATCGTTCAACAAACTTTGAGATCTAGTACAACTCGGGGAAGAATAATTCCAGTGGAACAGTGGGCGGAAATGTCTTCTAAATAATGCGTAAATGAGCGTAGGAGCCAAAGTATAAGAATTGCAAAGAATTTCATTTATTAAGAATGATCTTCAGTTCAATATTTGTTTTGCTTTGAGCTAACGTAGAATACAATTCAACAGATGCAAACTTTTCTCCAAACACGCAGGTATTATTGGTCTGTCGACAGGATGACTGGGGCTCCCGCAATCGCAGATTTAGTGAAGATTTGTCAGGATAAAGAGCTTGATATGAATACTTTTGGTAATTTCGCTCTCACTCCAAAAAATACATTTCCGCTTTCCCTGTTCCATTCAAAAAAAAATATTTTTTCGCCGAGTTGCACTAAATCCAATGTTTGTTGGATGAATTCTGGGAGACTATATATATATATATATATATATATATATATATACACATAGGATGTTTGGAAAAGTTTAATTAATCGACAGAATTAATTGTAGAGCTCGTTAAAGTTTTTTCAATGGAACATGGTCTCTAAGAAATCTTGCTTCATTCCTCTCGTTTCATTCTCGTCTTACACGCCGGTATAATCGGTTCCTTCATGCGCTGACTGGAACTTCTGCAAACGTAGATTTCGCACAACTATGTAAGAGAAAAATGGCAGAATAACTACTTTTATAAATGTCATTCTCTCTCCTAAACAAGACGTTTCCGCCCCTCCTTTTATTGGGAAAACTTATTTTCCTGCCGAGTTCTACCAAACCTTAAAATAAGTACATAACGATATGAATGACCCTGTATATATATATATATATATATATATATATATATATATATATATATAGGAGAAGACGGATCGAAAAGTTTTGATAGAAACTAAAAATACAAAATATTTATTTATATTCTAAAACGAATGTTCCTTTGGCCCTTCTATAGTCTGGAAAGTGGTCGCTCTAAATTTTGTTTTATTTGTCGTAACTGTAAAAGTTGCAAGGAGCCAAGGTCCGCGTATAAGGAGGTTGCGGAACTCTCTCTCTCTCTCTATATATATATAAATAATCCGAAATCAGTAAAGATGTGTGCGTTGGTGGTTGTGGAGGATTCAAGAGTTGTTTGGTCAGAGTTCAGGCCTCGTGCACTGGACGTTCTTGCGCAACCTTCTTAAAGTTGTGGCAGTTTCTTTATTGAGAGTAGGCCCAGGTGGCAAACATTCGTGGAGATGATCCCCTTGTATTCGATAAAACAGTCAAAAGAACCTTGGTTTTGAATATGATCTGTCTGATTTTTTTCGACTGACTCGCTCCTTGAAAGCACCACTGGGAGGCACCATATACCCATAATTCGTCTGCTGTAATCACTCACTGAAGCAATCCAGGCTCTGCTGCCTTCGCCTGAAGGCCCAGTTCGGATATTTCCCGAACTGGGCCTTCAGGCGAAGGCAGCAGAGCCTGGATCGGTCAGGACTGTTACAATTGATCCATAAAGTATCTCTAATTCATCAGCTATCTCCCATATAGTAATCCGGCGATTGTTGAGTACGATATCGCGAACTTTCATCTCCAGTCTCTCTACGTGCGTCGCGAAAATGGCGGTACCACGTGAACACAGTGATTCGGGATATCTCTATGGTCCCACGGCAAAAGCTTTGTGTAGGATTTAAATATCTCCTGCATGGCGGCGTTGTCATATCTCTGTCACAGCTCTGTCGAGTGTGGATTGGTCCCAGAACATGCAGATTCGAAAAACGCAAAAAACTATGTCGAGCTGTCAAAAACTCCCACTTCATATCGATTGCATTAGAGATACTGGGTTTTGTAAGTGTCGGTACCGCGAAGTTGTTTAGTTTTTCCGGATATTTTGATCACAAAACGTACGGAAGATCTTATGGGCGACCCACACGACACAATGAGTAGCATATAAATATTTTTATATGGGACTGTCTTCTCCAGACGGCAAATTTATTTAAGTTCAATAACTCTTGCTTGAATTTTCCATTCTTACATAAATTTAAACAATTATAACTATTCAGGTAATTTTGCAGAAAAGGCTATCGCCCGTGTCTAATATATATATATATATATATATATATATATATATATATATATATATATATATATATATATATATATATATTAAAGATTATGTTATACTTCTTTTCCAACATTAGGGAATAATTATTGATAGTTGGCTATTACGGTGATGATAACAGCAGCAACAACAACAACAATAACAACAACACAGTTGTTGATAAATGCTGCCGAATCAAATTACGCTGACAGTTCATTGCGGTGACTTGGCGGGGGGCGACTAAATGCTTTCAGTTGTCGAGAAGGACCAGGACGGCAATGTCGTCATTCCCGACGACCCGGACAAGCTGCAGTGTCTACAGGACGAACTGATCGCTCTCGAGTTACTCTGTTCGGGATGCCTGAAGCCGATTAACCGAGAGACTGCCGGTTTGTGTTCGTCGGTTTGTCCTCAAAGCGGGCACTGCCGGCGGGAATGAGGAGAACGACGGCGACAACGACGACGGCGTCTACACATAAACTTTCGTGCTGCGAGTAAAGGAAGACCTCTGTTGATCTTGTACATTACATAAAATCGCCTTTATGGTCACATAAAAGGGTGTGTGATACAATGATCGTTGTCATAGATGTATTGTTTTCAATATACTTACTTCTGACAGAAAAAAAGCGAGCTATATCTGTGTTTGCAAGCGCCCATTTGGTCACCTGTCAAGCCAGCAACCCGTTTACGAATTCAACGCGTGAATTCGTAAACGGGTTATTATTTGCCTAAATATTGGAGTGATTTATCGCTCACGCATTAGGTTATTGAAGCGTATACATCAACAAAGTGTCCTAGGAATTCACATTTGCTTAGATGACCTAGAGCAAATATGTTGCCGTACATGAAAAGTGAGTTAATACGCAAAGACCTAACACGTTTTTGGGCACCTGATCTGCAGGCGTCTCTTGGCGTGTCTTGGACGCCTTCCACCAATTTTATTTTTTATTTTAGACAAATGGGGCTCCTAGACAGAAGAGCAATATGTACATTTGGTAAGAACAAGCTATTTATAAAGGCGCATGTACACATGAGGAGTCGCTAAAATGAAACAGCGGAGGAAGATGGTATTTATAATGCCGTATGGCCGGCCGGCAAGAAATTTCTTCTTATCGCGTTACAGAGCAGCCATTATACACGGCGTGTGTACGTTTCTACGAGACAACAACTGGGTGTATGTGACTGTGTCTGCTAAGTCGTGCGTGTATGACAAGATCAACATGGGCCGTTCCAAGACTCGTCAAGGAGGACAAATATAAAGCCTTGTGGCAGCCCTGAGCCGGATCTCTCCTTTGCCGCCCACTGAACCTGACCTTGTTGGAATTGGCCGGGCCAGACTTTGGTTTTCAGGTCGTTGAGGATGCCGGAGTAGGAGCCATCGCCCTCATTCGGACAACCACCGTGCTCGTCCTGGTATTTCTGTATGTGCTACTAACTCAATTTCTTTCGCCCTCCTTTTCTCTGGATTTCTTGAGGTAGAAAACTACTGGCGCGCTGTCCTCCCAAGACAACTCTGCGGCTTTTCGGGCTATCAATGTATACAGGTTTTCCGGGCCAAAGAAGGCTATCGAGCGTCTCTTCTGGCCTGTTTGACCAGCCTGCGGCTCCTGCAACCCTGCGTTCTGTTCGGGTCGCCGCAGATGCGTGACGAAAGTCGGAAGAGCCTTACGACGCTTTCGAACTCAACTTCCTCTTCGTGTTTTCCGACACAAAAATCCTGGTGATATGCAGTAATTTCTTATTGCCGGGGTCTCTGTCTTCCGGCATCATTTCCGCCCGGGCCGGAATACTAAGGCGTTTCCAGATTTTATGCGTCTATGTTACTGTTTGCTATGTATTTATATATATATATATATATATATATTTCACTGACTCATTAGCCCCTTCAATGGTCTGTGCTGGTGCGGCCCGGGCTAGTCATGCTTCGGCTCTCGCCGAGGCAGGCAAGGTTAGAAAGTACCAGAACATCGGGTACCCGTACAGGTTTTACCCCCTTGCCTTCGAGACTCTTGGCGGGCCCGGTCCGTCCACTCGCAGTTTGCACACGTTCGCAGGGACCCAAATGTCATGTTCCGACAACGAATGATTGATTACATTGAATAAATGAATTGTATATATATATATATATGTTTCTGTGTGCATTGTATATCTATCTATCTATTTACATACATTTGTGCGTAGCGCTAAATTTTATTGCGCGGATTGAGGCAGGCAGCAGGTGTTTTGGGCTAGAAAGATAATTATTATTATTATTATTATTATTATTATTATTATTATTATTATTATTATTATTATTATTATTATTATTATTATTTCATTTATTTTTGACGCAAATCACATCTTTCTCTTTGTGCCTGCGTAGCCAGCCAGTTGCCACCGGTTCGCCTGTCGCTCACAAACGATAGCCGCTCAAGGAACCGAGGTCGCTTACACCTTACATGCTCTTTCATATTGAATTGCTCTGTCATGTTCGAATTGTATTGTGACGAAGTTGGACAAAACGTAGCAACAAAACAGCCAACTGCTGCGCCGTCGATTATCAAACGCAAAGTAAAAATGTAAGTAAAAGCCGGTGTAAGTTGAATGACCGAGCCGATTAAATCCAACGTGCACCGCGACGATTTCCGATCCCTCGGCAAAAAGAAACCGTCACATCAGCCACAACGTATCAGCGTCGTCATAAACAACACGTGTAAGACGACACTGCAGCCGATCATCGAGCACATCATCGAGCGTGCATTTCTACTATCAAGAGATCGCCACCAGCCACCGCCGAACACAACGTGTGTTAATGTGCTTTAATGTGTTAATGTGCAGTTTGAACCGACCAATCAGCAAATAGGGCAGGTGAAGAGGAGAGAGACAGGTGGATGGATGATCAAGAAGATTCGATTCCATCGTTTTAACATTGCTACCGTACAAACGCTACGGCGTCCTTTGAGTGAATAAAAGGGCCGAGGAAGCGTGGCCTGGCTACTGGATCATTCTTTGCTGCGCTGTGCGCTAGACGGACGTCGTGTGCTCTGTGCTCACTGATCGTAAGTACCTAGTGTTGTAGTACCCGCCTGGCTGAGTCTACACTCCCCAGTTAACTTAGCGTAACAAACATTGTTACAGTATTAAATACCAACGATATATATATATATATATATATATATATATATATATAGATATATATATATATATATATATAGATATATATATATATATATATATATATATATATATATATATATATAAACATACAGGGGCATATATAAATATATGCCCCTGTAACTAAAAAGAAACAGTTAGCAACCACATTTAGATTAAGTACAGCAGAACGTATGATTCACCGCAGAACAGTTGAAATGAAGTCATTTATATGTATATATATATATATATATATATATACAGGTAGTTCAATAAGTTCTTAGAATGAGCTTTTTAGAATTCGAATTTTGGCACGCTTTCACCGGTAATAGGAACTGCAACTTTTCGACTGCTAGCACTTAATATATTATGGTGATTGGCCGTTGCGATTTCGTTTGATAGCTTTTCCCGTGCAACGTATCGGCGTGATTTTTAAAAATTGAGAAAAAAGAGTTTCGAGTGGTTATCAAGCATTTTTATTTCAAAGGTTGGAATGCGACCCAAGTAAAAATTGAGTTAGACGAGACGTACAGTGACTCTGCGCCATGTTTTGCCACTGTTTCCAACTGGATTAATGTGTTAAAAAGAGGTCGCAGGAGCACCGAGGATGAACTACGTCCAGGAGGCCAAAAAACGGCAACTGATGAGGAAAACGTAGAGAAAGTGCGAAAAATTCTTGGCACAGATAAGCGAATGAACATTAAGGAAATAGCGGAGGCATTAGGGATTAGTTTAGGCAGTGTGCACTTTATCCTACACGAAGACTTGAAGATGAAAGAGCTTAGAGCAAAATGGCTGCCGCATTTGCTCAACCAAGGCCAAAAAGACGCGCCTGTTTTGGCTTTACAGCGAAATTTGGCCAAGATGTCGAACAATCTGTCGGATTTTTGGTGCAGATTCATGACCGTCGATGAAAGCCGGGTTCATCACTACACTCCCGAGACCCAAGAAGCATCTTGCCAATGGGGTGCACCTGATGAAGGACCTCCGAAGAGGGTGCGGACAACGGCATTGACCGGAAAGGTGATGGCTACAGTTTTTTAAGACCAACGTAGAATAATGCTGGTCGACTACCTTGAGAGCTGTGAAACGATCACAGGAGAATATTATGCAAGACTGTTAGACTGCCGTTAGCAAGAACTCATCGTGAAACGGCCCGCTTTGCAGAAGAAGGTTGTCCCGTTTCACCAGGGCAATGCTCCTGCACACAAGTCCCGGCAAGCATCGGCAAAACTGGGCCAACTGAGGTTCGAACTTATTGAACAACCCTCCTATTTTCCAGACCTGGCCCCCTCTGATTATTTCCTCTTCGGACATTTGAAGAATAGTCTCGGTGGAAAGCGTTTTTCCAGCAATGAAGAGGTTAAGGCTGCTGTCAATGCCTATTTTCAGTCTAACGACGCGAAATTCTACTCAAGAGGTATGAAAGCTCTGAAATCTCGGTGGGAAAAGTGTTCTGAGCTTCTCGGGGAGTATATCGAATAAGAAAAATTTTAAAACATGATTTGGAAAATTCTCGGTTTTCATTCTAAGAACTTATTGAACTACCTGTATATATTTCGTCAAATATTGGCAAAATACAAAGTACGAGAACTTGAACTTGAACCGCCCTCGTTTTAAGAATCAGCTAGCTGTGAAGGCCATGGACACCCAGCAAAAAGAGCTCGTCAAAGAGGTGTTGTCACTTACCGGTGGCGCCGTCGCCACGACGGTGCTGGTTGATGGCGCTATTGTCGCGGCGCCGGCTCTACTCGGCGCTGCCGGATTCGGTGAGTAAGCAGCATTGCTAACAATAACGCCAGGGGGACAACATGAACTGTCAGTAATCAGTAGTCATCATGTCTATTATAGCTGGCTGCTGCTGCGTTGAGTACTCAATCTGTAGGCGTGCAACCACGTACCTACTACGATATCAGTGCCTCAGTCTGTCACACAGTACGGGGGGGGGGGGGCACTTGGTGCCCTTTTCGGGCGACAATGTGGCCCCCCGCACTTGGTGGCGGAATTCTGTCAAAATTTGCTGTAGCGCAAGTCCATCACCATCATCATCTCATAGTTGTAAGGTATAAGCTAATTCTAATACAGATTCCAAAACACTTTAAATCATATTATTCGTTTTTAGTTCTCTATTAGTATTATGATTATTTCTAAAAACAACTTGTTTTTCTAGCATCAGCTGGCATACGAGCTGGATCTATGGCAGCGCGCGTCCATTCCTGGATAGGAAATGCTCAGAAGGCCAGCGCGTTTGCAGGACTCATGTCGATGGGCGCAAAAGGAGCCCTTTCGGCCGGCACCATAAATGCAATGCGATTAGTTGCCTTCGTGCTGTGGGCTATAGGCAGCGTCGTTTTGCGTCGTAAGTGTTTCGATCGAAATCTGCTTCTCCAAACTGTAACTCCTATTTCTCTACCTCTCGTTTCACTCTTTTTTTTCGTTTTTTTTTTCGACTGTTTCTACAAATCTTCAGTCTACAAATCCTAAGACCATATTGACAATATGCTTGCATACGCTTCATCGGCAACGTGTTCTTTCAAACAAAAAAAAAACTCTTTTAATACTGTATGGTCGCACAGTATTAACTTGTGCTAGCATTCTAGCTAGGGGCTGATTCTCGTACAACTTCTGCCCGTTTGGTTCGCCATGTCTACGCCATCAAAAAACTCGTCCTGCAACAACAACAACAACAAGCACTACAAAGCCCGAGTTAAAATACGTATTCAGCTCGAATCGCGGCCAGATACACTTATACGTGCACGCTTGTTTGACGTGCATATACTCTTCCCATTGGCGTCGTGATACATATGTATATCCTGGTTTTGATGTTAACCTCCGCAGTATCAAGGTTGCGGAGGCATCATTGCGACTTGTTGATACTATTTTCCGTTGTTTCACTCTAGCATCAAGTAAAGAACACAAAATGTGAGTTCCTAGGACTAGACCATTCTTCGTCCCCTACGGGCTTGGAACCTGAGGTATATCTTCGATGCATCGAGGGCCGGTCATGTTAAGATATCTAGAGTTCCTAGGAATATTTTGTATGTAGGTTCCACGACTGCATAGACGGTTCGATTTGTTTGCTTGGCGGAAAGCCAACTGGGCGCATACAAATTCAAACTACTCACTTATTTGAAGCTTACTAACGTTTTCCTTGCAGGAGTGAGTAAGCTTTAGACCATACATCACCATGATAAATGTAGTCTATATATATACATATATATATACTCTCAGAATTCGTTCAACATACTTTGTGACCTAGTACAACTCAAGGAAAAATAATTCCAGTGTAACAAGGGGCGGAAATTTTCCCTAATGAATGGGTAATTGGACGTGGGAGCTAAAGTATAAGAATTGCAAAGGATTTAATTTATTGAGAATTATCTTCAGTACTACATTTGTCCTGTTTTGAGCTAACGTAGAGTACAATTCAACGGATGCAAACTTTTCCTCCAAACACGCAGACATTATTGGTTTATCGATAGGATGACTGGAGCTTCCGCAATCGCAGATTTAGTGAATATATGTCAGGATATACAATGTGCTTGATACAATGTGCTTATAATGTCATTGACTCCATGCAGAGTGAACGCGGCTTCTATTATAGGCGCCATGGGCTGAAACGAAATGAACTGATTGTAGAGCTCGTTAAAGCAAATATTTTTTCCAATGGAACATGGGCTCTGAGAAGTCTCGTTTCGGAGTGAGAGTGAAATTACGAAAATTTGTGACACTAGTGTTTTTGCCCAACATAGGAGCATAAAATGTGCTGTTGCGAGACAACCAGTCCTCCTATACAGACACTAAGCACACCTCTGTGTCGTGATAAAATTCTGCTTCTTCCGAAAATGATACAAGGTCGGTCAGAAGACGCGACATGGTCGCTTAGAAGAGAATTCGCCAAAAATGAAGTTATTTATTAGCGTTCACGCTAAATACCTTAAAATCATAACCCTACAACCACTTACAGCGCTCAAAACGAACATATTCGGTTGCGGTGGTTGCGGAGTAATTACGATTTTTCGGAGGGCATGTCCTGGTTAAGTGCATGTAAAAAAAAATGTCGGCTGTCGCGCGACACGTCGGCTCTAGTGAACGTCGCCACACAGTCATATTAGATGCACTTAATCTCGACATCCCTCCGAAAAATCGTAATTACTCCGCAACCACAGCTCGCATTGACATACGTTTGGTACCAAAATGATCGCCATGAATTGCAATTGGAATATGACTGTTTTGAGCGCTGTGAGTGGTTGTAGGGTTATGATTCTAAAGTATTTGGCGTCAACGCTAATAATGAACTTCATTTTTGGCGAATTCACTTCTAAGCGACCATGTCGCGTCTTCTGACCGGCCTTGTATATTCTGCAGATGGAGCAGAATTTTCTCACTAACACGAGGGTGTGCCTAGTTTCTGTATAGGAGGACCGGTTCTTTCGCAACAGCACATGTTGTGCTCTTATGTCGGGCAAAAACAGCAGTGTCACAAATTGTAGTCATTTCACTCTCACTTCGAAACAAGACGTCTCAGAGGCCATGTTCCATTGAAAAAAAATATTTGCTTTAACGAGCTCTACAATCAGTTCATGTCGTGTCAGCCCATTAAAAAAAAAAAAAAAAAAAAAAAAAGCCCATAAATCGACATGTTAAATTTAAATAAATCAGATGCAGCAACAACAATAACAACTACAACAACACAGTTGTTATAAAGTGCTGCCGAGTCAAATTACGCTGACAGTTCATTGCGGTGACTTGCGGTGTGGGCGACTAAATGCTTTCAGTTTTGTCATTCTCGAGGGCCCGGATAGCCGGTTAATCGAGAGACTGCCGGTTTATGTTTGTCGGTTAGTCCTCAAAGCGGGCGGTGCTGGCGAAAATGAGGAAAACGCAAAATGAGAAAATGAGGACGGCGACGACGACGACGGCGTCTACACGTAAACTTGAGTGCTGCGAGTAAAGAAAAACTACTGTTCATCCTGCACATAACATAAAATCGCCTTTATAATCACATACAAGGGTGCGTGCAAATATATACTACGGTTACGCGATGACAAGCACGGCTTGGCGAGCAGCCCGATACAAGGGCAGACATTTAACTATGGCGTTTGCAGCCCACGGTGTGTTTCAGTCAAGTGTGCGCGCTGCACGCAAGAATTCCGCGATCCTCAGGAGTGTTGCAGGTGCACGAGGTGCTCTGGCCAGTGCGATAGATACCACGCCGCAGCATGTCCGGCAGCTCAGTCGACCAGCTGAAAGCTAACAGGTTCACTTACACAGGATTCGTAATATAAACTGATAAAGAATTTTGATGAAGAAATCTTGTTGTTTGCAGCTAAAAAATGTTACCCAACCTGGGTGTTAATAAACCCTAACAATGCAAGGGCGCGTCGTACAATTATCGTTGTTATATATGTATTGTCTTCAATAGACGTACTTCTGACAGAAACAAAAAAACGTAACTAATTGCAAACTAGGCGAGCGATATTTGCGTTTGCAAGCGCCTATTCTATTACCTACCAAGCTAACGAACCGTTTAGCTTTTTTAACACGCGGTGATTTCGTAAACGGGTTGTAATTTTTTTTAGATTGGAGTGACTTATCGCGCACTCCTTAAGTTATTGAAGCGTAATTAGCAATTCACATCTGCTTAGTTGACGCAGAGCAGATATATTGCCATGCATGAAAAGTGGGTCAATACGCGAAGAGCAACATTACCTAACACGATTTAAGGGCACCCGATCCGCAGGCGTCTCAGACAGAACGTGTCGTGGATGTCATTCCACCAATTGTTTTGTATTTAGACAGATGGGGGGCTCCCAGACAAGGGAGCAATATGTACGTTTGGGAAGAACATGATGTTTATAAAGGTGTATGTACACATTAGGAGTCGTTAAAATGAAACAGCGGAGGAAGATGGTATTTATAATGCCGTATGGCCGGCCAGCAAAAAATTTCTTCTTATCGTGTTACAGAGCAGCCACTATACACGGCGTGTGTACGTTTCTACGAGGCAACAATTGGGCGTATGTGACCGTGTCTGCTAAGTCGTGCGTGTATGAAAAGATCAATATGGGCGGTTTCAAGACTCGCTAAGTAAATCTTTAGATGCCTCGTTATGTGTGATTCATACGTATACATGAGACTGTAGACCCAAAACGCACTGGGGACAGCAACACCGCTGTTGTACTGGTCATCCGTATAGGAGCACTACTATATCAATTCCTTCTGCACTTTTGCAATTTTTAAAATAACTTTAAGCTAATTTTTTCAATCTAGAAAATACTTCTACTCCGTACTAACGGGCGGGCTAGCGTTGTTTACCATAAACAATTTGGTATTCGATCCAACGATCTAAGGCGCCGTCTCTCGGTGGCTTCTAGTGCCGTTTCGACAGAGACATTTGCTTCCATCGTAAATCAAAGCAAAAGTCATCTAAAAGGATAGGTAGAACAAGAGGGACTGCAAATGTGTCCTTATCGCTTTCGGGATCGCATCGGCTTTCGGGATTAGAAACGAGATAGACAAAAAGCATTCCCTTGACTAAGAGGTATAGCTATGGTTGTCTTTTATTGTTGGCTCCGAGGTACGAAGGTACAGTCGTGATACACCGTAGACACCGCAGTGCAAAAATAAATACATTTGCTGCGCATCCAAGTACGAGGAAGGTCTACAATGGATATATTTGCCGCAAACGTTAGCCAAAATAGCCCAGACGACACCTTTCTGTTGCTATAGAGCTCACAGTACATCTTCAGACAGCAGGTCGAATGCGGCAACGACTAAACGCTACGATTGACACTAACCTTGTCATTGGTATCTTGGAGGTAGTGTACAAACGCGCAGCCAGGAAAGGCTGAGAGTCTAGACCTCGTCCGGAACGGACATCTGCGACAGGCAATGTGTATGATGCAATACTTCTTTGCATTAACAAGCCGTTCTTAGAAAAGCGTATCGAGAAGTATTTCGATGATTTTTTTAATTGTTCTATAAGGTCCCTACCCACTACCTTCATGTGCGCCTTGCTCATTTCCTTTCTCTTCGATATTACCTTCTCATGTTTCTCATTTTACCACCCCTCTTCTCCCTTTCCTTACACTCTTAACTACCTTATAATATCAATCACATTTATTCCATATTATTTTATGTATGTCATTTAAATACATCTCTATGGTATCCTTTAGAAGCTGTTCAAGTTCATCTATTTTATGTGTCGACTTCTGCTTGTCTATCCGCTTCTGGTCTACTTTCAACTTGTTAGCAGCTATTCGCCGCTCCTTATTTTCCATTCAATTATGATCCCTGCTAATATTCCATTACTTTCCTTTATCTATAACGATCTCTCCTACCCATTCCCGTATTTTACCATTTACCATAACGTAAGCCCCATGGCTTCTAATACCCTTGACTAAACATATATTTCCCAACCTCTATTTTGTCCAAATTTAGTATGTAAATACCCATTTTAATAGCATTTCTGATTCCATATTCTCCCTCCCTTCCAACGGATAAATGTGGGCTTTCATGTCTTCATACATATAGTTCCCGCCCATCATCACTTGCCACCGCCTCTATTAATCCACTGTACAATGCTCTCTCATGTATTACTCGGCGCCTTGTGTACCCCTACAAGAAAACTATGTATTCTATTTACCCCGTTAAACCTCTAACTATCGAACCTATTCTCTCCTGCTCCGTATTTCCATTGGCCCTCTACCAATTGTATCCATGAAAAGGAGGTTCTGCTTCATATAGATATATCTCTGTTACTACCATTATATTTTTATTTCTCTATTTTCTATCAGCCTATAGAATTTCTTACACTTACCATCATATCTAATATTTTGTAATGCTATCCGTCCAAAGGGTGCTCGCTTCACTTGACCTCATTTTCCTCTTTGACTTCGTTTTTGGAGTCTCTCTAACGTCTTCCGTGATCCACAAGGTTGCCCATAGCCGACCTTCGGATCACATCCAACGCCCCCTCTAGCTCCAACACTCCCCGCTGTCTCGCCTCTTTCTGGGCTTGTATTCCGGGATTGCGGTATTGTGTGCTTAAGTACCTGCCGGTCTGTTCCCTTTGTCTCTTGTAGCCGCTGCCCTCCGGCTTGATGTTGTACGCGGTGCCCCTGTTCTCCCATCTGATCGTGTATTGTCTTCTTCCCCCGTAGTACTCTTCCCTGTTCATAGATCCACTTACCAACCCCCAATGGTTACATTCGTGAACTAACCCCACTATATTTCTATAAGGCATCTGATTTATAAATCGTGGTGTATGTTCCGCTTGCCCATTCTGCATATTTGCAGCATTCTACTGCTGCCTTTTGCGTTGCCATCTTTACTCCCAGCGATTCGCAGGTTGTTGACTAATAGGGCGAGCCGCCATCTGAGCACCGTCCGGAGCAATGGCTTTCAGGGGTGCCCTATGTATATATATATATATATATATATATACATATATATATATATATATATATATATATATATATATATATATATATATATATATATATATATATATATATATATATATACATAAAATTAAAAAAATGCAAATTTAGATATACAAAATGCTTTCAACAGCATTCGACGTGACCACTTTCTAAACGCCGTTGTCTCGCATGTGCCTAATCTATACCATTACATTATGCGGGTATACAGAAACCCAACTCAGCTGCTGTTGATGGACCACGTCATACTTTTACAATCGGACCTGCAGCAGGGCGACTCTAGGTCCTCCACTGTCTTGCAGTCATGGAGCTGATAGACTCTCTCTCAAGTCCCCGCTTAATGCATTGTACTTGGATGATGGCGTGTTAGCTGGTGACCCCGTAACGGTAGCGTGTGACATTCAGAAGGTACTGGATTTTGCAACGAAGAGCAGGTTATGCCTCAACCCACACAAATGCGAACTCTTTGTGTCGGGATTGTCAATATCCGACTCCTCGGTCACCAACCTTCTGTATTAGGACAAATGAGACTACCCGATTGAGGAGCATGAGTGCAGCTGTGGTAAAAAGGTCTCAACAGTAGGTCACCATGGCTTATCCTGCATTCGCAGCTTAGGCCATAGGACAAAACACGCTGCTCTGAATGCTACCCTGGCCCGTGCTCTAAGACTTCTGGCGACCCTTGTGGTCTCGAACCTGCAGGTATGTATGCAGACGACTCCCGTCGACCTGACGAAATGACTAACAGCTTTGAGGGTGACAGGACACTCGTCTGGAACGCTACCGTGACTGACCCTTAGCACTTTCAATGGTCAGTCACGGCGCTGCCCGTGCTGGTTATGCTGTTTCGCAGGCAGAGAAAAATAAGTGTCGGGAGTATGCATTTATCGCAGACTCTATGGATTTTCAACATTTTGTCTTCGAGACCTTAAGGGGGCCAGGTAATATTACTAAGGGAGTTATTGTCAAGGTATGCAAGTGTCTCAGATTATCCACGGGAGACCCACGCGCTGGTGAATTTTTCAGGCAAAGGCTCTCATTGGGTATACAACTCGGTAACGCTAGGGCGGTGCTTGGCACCTTGTTCAGGTGGTCGACACCAGTTCTGGGGCTGACGTAATTTGTCGTCACGTTCACTGGGGTACAATCGTTTACACCCCATTATGAGTTAAACAAATATGAAATATATCTAATCTATGTATACATATATATACAGGGTCTCCCAGACTTTGTTCAGCAAACTTTGGGATCTAGTACGCCTCGGCAAAAAAACATTTTTCCAACGAAACAAGAATCGACAATGTCTTCTAAAAAGATCATGTAATTGAGTGTGCGAGTCAAAATAAAAAAAAATGCAGAGAGTTTTAGGTCATAAGAATTATCTTCAATACAACATTTGTTCTGCATTGAGCTAACCTATATTATAATTCAACAGATGCAAATTTTCCTCCAAACACGCGGTATTATTGGTTTGTCGATAGGACGACTGGGGCTCTCGGAATCGCAGATTTATCGAAGATATGTCAGGATAAAAAGCTTGATACATTCACTTTTGGCCCCTTTGCTCTCACTCCAAAAGAAGACATTAGTTGCCGCCTCCCCGTTCCATTGGAAAATAAATATTTTTTCGCCAAGTTGTACTACCAAAAAATTTCTGGGTGATTTCTAAGAGACCATTTATGTAAAACAAATATATATATATATATATATATATATATATATATATTTTTTTTTTATAGTGGATTTTATTATAATTTAGAAGAATATATTTAATGCTTCACGACGTTGCTGCTCGTCGACCTAGTTGCTCCTTCTGCGCGCCGTAGCCGCTCAATCGCTCATGCCCGTGAGGGGAAGTCCTGCCCGCCCCCTGGCGCGAGGGTCCGGGTCCATCCAGTCTCTCATAGTTCCGAGCACTGAGGTCGCGTTACCACTTTGGATCTTCAGGGACAGTCGCTGAGAGAAGAAGGCGTGCGCCCTCTTGTCCATCGTCGCCTGCTGTAACGCGCCGCCAACCCGAGAGATCAATGTTACCGCGAGGGGCCCAGGGCCATCCATCGTCTCGAACGCGAATGGCGAAAAGTGGTGCGCCCGATTTAGGTCCGCATACTTTCTTATCTTTGAGGTCTTAGCTCGCGAAACGGCAGTCCCCGGGCGAGACGCGCCGGGACCGACAAGAGAAGGGGTCAGAGAGTCGGTGTATATATATATATTATAAATTAATTATCGAGTAATAGTTGGCTATTATTATGACAGCACCAGCCACAATGATGAGGAGGTCAACGACAACAACGACGGTGCCTACACATAAGCTTCCGTACTGCCTGAATAAATAACGACCACCACTGTTCGTCCTGTACAAATAAATAGCCAGTTAGACTGACATGATTTCTTAACGTGTAACAGAACATCCGTTAGACACGGCGTGTGTACTTTCTATGAGACAACAACTGTGTACTGAAAAGAACCTGATTGGCTATATCTTCTAAGCCGTGCATTCTTTGTCGTTCTCTGGAAGATCATTCACAATGGGCTCGTGTTCGTTATATATATATGTTTATATATATATATATATATATATATATATATATATATATATATATATATATATATATATATATATATATATATATATATATATATATATATATATATATATATATATATGTGCGTAGAGAAGAATAATGACTGTTAGGTGCCGTTGTTTCACGATTCGTGGCTGATTGCTGAGCAACGCTATGAATAACATTTGACTGATATTGTCGTCTCGCGAATTCTTAGTCGACTGATCGAGAATGTCATGCTCGCAAACGCCATCATCGAAGACAATCTTGTAAGCTTTCAGGAGTGCGTTGAGTAGAATGAGCTTTCGTTGCCCAGTTTCAGCCTGCCTCTGTTTTTCAAAGCAATGTAAAGGGAGGCGATGTTGAAAGCAGATTTCAAATCAACGCACATCGCTAATATAGGAAGATTTTTATCCGGTCTAATGAGATAGTTGATCTGCTCAAGAAGAACTTCACAGGCTGTGGTAGTCGAGCGCCCAGTTCTGAAGTCATGCTGCTTATCTGGAAGGACGACCTGTGTTGTCAGGAAATCCGTGCGGCGCCTAATCCAGTGGATCTTTGCAGCCCACGGATTTAATTACGTTCTATGCAACGCTCCCATGAACCACAAGACGAATGTCGATGCAAATAATGTTGTAGTAAATTTGAAAAATACCACGCCGCGGTTTGTTCGGCGGTTCGGTCCATAGCAGAACTGGCGAAATATATATATATATATATATATATATATATATATATATATATATATATATATATATATATATATATATATATATATATATATATATATGTATATATTTATATATAGAAAATATTGTGATGATTTATTAATCATTTACAATACGTTTGCACACTCGGCAGTGCTCGCCTTTATATCGCGCCTATACGTTTTATGTTTTTTTTTTTGCGATAATAACGACAAAGCTAATGCTAAATTAGTTAGATTTCTCGAATGATTCTATGTGCAGTACAACTCTGGTTGCACTTCTTCGGATTGCTCGATGTTCAGCTAGCTGTATATCGTCGCCGGGACAGTGACCGGGTGACTGGTGGGAGACTCACAGTGGCGGCGTGGTCTACGGGGGAGACGAGTGCACTAGTCATGGCTCTGACCTACCGGGGTGTCGTCGATTCGATCCCCGTTGTTGATTGAATTTTCTTTGAGCGATGCTCATTTAGAATCGATTCCAAACCTGATACCGCTGAGTGTCAGCAGTTCAGCAGCTGCCACAAGAACGGTTGGAAAAACTCTGGATAGTTCAACGTGTCCGACACCTGGGTGCATTGACGATATGGCTCACGACGATTCCAAGCCCCCCCCGCGTAGCGGACAAAGGATGGTCTAGAACTAGAAATAACCTCTATAAGAAATTTTTTCACCGTGATACGTACAAATCCACTAGTGTGGGACTCACTAAACCCGCATGGGTCAGCTCCACTTCCTCCGACTCGGTTAGATAAATATCTATATGACATTGTCTCGAAAATTTCGTTCAGCTCTGTCTAGAAGATGAAAGGTGATTGTTGTAAAACCGATTTTACCGGTTAGCTGCCATTTTGTCACATACTGCAACGTTGTGAGGTCGACAAACGGTTCAGTTGGCCTGGCGGCGGCAGCGAGCCAAATGCGCGCCAAACGGGTCAAAGCAGACGCCGGATCCGGCTGTATGAGAAGACGAAAGAGTCAGCCGCTGCTGATAACAAACACACACACATAAACATACTCTGATACACAAAATCGTCATTCCAGTCTGACAAGCCATTGCGTCGAAATCACTGTGATTGATTGGAAGTTGAATGGCTGAGACGCCACTCAATAGTCTGTTGTTGACTTCGACTTCGGTCTTCGGAAGTTCGGGTGTGCGACAGCGTCGGACCGAGGCGTTGCGTCGATAGGTTGGTGGTGATTCCAAAACAAATCGAACGTGTTAGAACAAAGTTAGATCATGTGTAGACAACCTGCTATGTTTGTTGCTATTAGTATTGCTTTCGTTGCTGCTTCGTTTGTTGTAGTAGTTAAAGTTGTTGTTGTTGTTATTGTTGTTGTTGTTGTTGTTGTTGTCGTCGTCATGGTTTCTGTTGTTATCGAGTGATCCGAGATTCTGTTGTGGTTACAGTGTCAGCTGCGAGAATTCTATAGTTGGTACATATTTTGGCACATGACCATTAAATTTACGCACGGATGCGTGAAATGATGAAAAGTGAAATTTGTCGTGGCGGTAGAACAACTGTACCGGGAGTGATCACGGCCGCTGCTAACCCCCCTGTGATATCTGCGACGATGCATTCGATGGCCGGAACAAAATTGCTCGAATCGAAAATGAGAGGGATTTTGTCGTTTTTATGGTTGCTCTTAGATTTAAGATATGTATGCCAACACTAATGCTAATTGTAAGAGCATGCAAAAGCGAATGTTATTATCTTATTTATTTCGAGTAAGTTGCTTTTGTGATCCATCTCTTCGTGCCTGCGTAGCCAGCCAGTTGCCACCGGTTCGCCTGACGCTCGCAGACGATAGCCGCTCAAGGTCGAGGTTACTTACACCTATGTGACATATTTAGAAAATGTACTTTATATATATATATATATATATATATATATATATATATATATACGAAATACCCCTGTAACTAAAAAAAAACAGTTAATAACTAAATTTAGATTAAGTACAACATAACTGTAGTGACCACCACCCTAACGGTGAACACTACAATAACGTTTGCAATTGATTCACTGCAGAAAAGTAGAAATGAATTCATATATGTATATACGCAATTAATTTAAGTAAATTATATATATATATATATATATATATATATAAGCAACAACCTAAGCCTGCATCCATAACGACGACGAGATCATCGACAACAAAGAAGGATGCTAAGCTTCAGTTGCAGCAACGCCATTTTCTCGGCGCGCCGGCCCTACCGGGCGATTTCGAGGATTCGATGAACTAACAACAGTACTGCTACTACTGTATTATCAAATACGCCCTAAATTGAAATCCCTACCCACTCGTTTCGTTATCGATGCGAGTACACATGCGTAACAAACCGACGCGCGTCGTTTTTCTTTTGTTTCTCTCCGGGGTGCGTTGTCGCGATTCAAGGATCCAAGAGTTGTGTGCGTCTGCATGAGTTCAGGCCGCTTGCGTCGGACGTTCTCGCGCAATCTTCTTCAAATTGCGCGATAGAACTCGATATTGTCATCACTTTAGATCACATATGATTTGGTTTTCAGCATATAACTCGATGCAGATTTGCTGGTCGGTCCTTTATTATCGGCTTTTTAAAAATTGCCGGACCTCGTTTTCTTCACTGGTTTGAATGAACCTACGAGAATAAACGCCGCTACTGATTGGCGCGAAGTTTGGCATGTATTCTTTTGATATTTGTCTTGGGTTATACATAGTTGTATTTTTCTTTCCTACATCACCTACCATCAGCGGTACCGCTCTTGTACACTGTTGGAGGTGATACAGATCACACGATTCTCCCACACTGGTTGCATTTGCGCTCGATCGTTAATTCGTGAGACGTATTTTGTGTATGTACATGCGACTTCATATGAAATCCGTATATTGCAAACCCGGTAACGAAGTACCTACTTTTGCAGCATGAATTCTTTCAATAGTTAGTGGCCATCGCTCTAGTCTCATGCAAATGCCAACTAACATCCGAAAATCCTTATATCCCTACTCAGCAAGTGATTTTCGAAGGTCTCCATTTTCGGTACGCGTAAATCGTTCTGAGGTCCTCCACAACGAATGGTGTCGAGGCCAACTCAGATAGACAAGTCGGTTGCGGTTAGTATGGCAAACTACTAGCACTCTCTTTACACAACTGGCCCTAATTTTGTCGAGTGCTTTACTTACCGCGGGGGCCGGTTGTGTGGGGCTCCAACCCACTAAAAACCAGTCATGTCCCAATCCCCGCAACCGATCGGAACTGCATAAGCATAACTTCAAACGACCGAAGGGGGAGAGTAGTTTACAAAATGTAGCTATCCCGGGATGCTCTGCGGGATTATGCCATGCAGTTACGGTTTTTTCTCTCCTTGGTGCGCAGGATGTTCTCACGATGAAGGTGTTAAGAGATCTCCGTTTCCTTTTGGTATTACACTCAAGAGGCTGGGTTTCCATTCTTCAAGAGGGTAGGACGTATAAATCAAATATACTTCTTCTATCCGGCTGACCGTATGTGGCCTGTATGTAGTTCAAATGAATGGCGCTTCTTAGCAAAGCAAGCCGGAAGACCTTGGCGGTCTGGACCGGGCGGCAAAACTCAAAATACTACCACTTAAACTTGAACCGCCCTCGTGTTTAGGTGCTTAGGCCACGAGTGCCGTCGACATGCCGTTGGACATCGAGTGCGACTGCGCCTACTGCACCGAGCAGAAGCAGAAGAAGCTCGCTAAAGGGGTGCTGGAGTTTATCGGGGGCGCGATCGTCACGACACTGCTCGTTGAAGGCGCCATTCTCGCGGCGCCAGCTTTACTCGGCGTTGCCGGATTCGGTGAGTTAACAGTATCGCTAACAATAACGCGCCAGGGCAGCAACCTGAACGACGACGGTAGTAATCATATCTATTACAGCTTTTTTTTTGTTCTGGGAGGTTTCGGGAATGCATGATGCACATGCGCCACTAGCAGCCTGCGTGACTAGTGTGAGACTCGCAAACCCACTAAACCCGGATTCCTCCCCACCCCCCCCCCCCCCCAGGCTCGGTATTACTTTGGCATTGCATCGAAGTATATATTACTATTTTTATTTTATCTATTACAGCTGACTGGCTGCCGCGTTGAGTACTCAACACTCAAGGTAGCCGTGAAGCAAGCACGTACCTACCATATCAGTGCGTCCGCCACACAGTGCGGGCCGCCACATTGTGCCCCGCGTTTCGGGCGACAATGTGGCGCTCGCACTGTGTGGCGCAATTCTGTCAAAAGAGATACGGTAGCATCTTTTGACAGATTTGCGCCACCATCACCATCTGTAGTCTTCTCTCTCGATGGACGGTGGGTGACGCGCCAAATGGAGAGGACGACTGAGACCGAACTGAGATGATGTGGCCATTCGATTTTCTAGCAGCACGCCAGGTGTTATGTTAATTTCTAAATCATATTCGCTCGCCATCTACACTCTACAGGGGATCCGCTATATTTGCTTGACGGGCAGCTTGTGCTGACTTGAAGCAACTGTGTGATTAAACATGAACAAACACGGAGCCATGAGATGTCGCTATCAAAGTGCCTTCGTCTCGCTTTAGTGCAGGCTTTATAATTCATAATATCGTGTTTTCTGATTTTTTATCCTGCACATATTGAAACTCAATATCAGCCAGGTACGATAGACTGACGATGCATGTCGAACTGTGTAAGGGACGAACGCTAATTGAAGAAATACGCTTACCCATCATCCGTTTAGTCCTGAGGCACAATAGAAACCTCGAGTTCCAGTCTTTCGCACACATGGAAAGGAGCCAACCAAAAAAATCGTATCTTGGTACTTGGAGTCACGTGCCATGAATACCACCGCCATATACTTATGATGTCCAACTGTTTGCAGCACAGATGTTTGCAGTTTCTATGGACATCGTGACACTGAACGTTATTTCCTCGTTGTTGTTAGAACAGCTAATTGGTTTCTGTACAGAGTGGAGAAATATTTACTCAGAAATGAACCAATATCGTCATAACAATTGGGACTAATAGTACATTTTACTAGCGTTTCACTTAGCGGTTATAAATGTAAGAGGTATACACAAATACTTCATATTCTAAAATGCTATAGATCCTTACTTCATTGTTAGTTTCTTATTTGTATTATAATTAATACTGAAAACAAAATGTGCTTTTTGTCTAGCATCCACTGGCGTACGAGCTGGTTCTGTGGCGGCACGCGTTCACTCATGGATGGGAAATGTTCGAAAGGCAAGCGTGTTCGCGCGGCTCATGTCGATGGGCGCAAGGGGAGCGCTTTCGCCTGGCGTCATGAGCGCCATGCGATCCGTTGCCCAGGTGCTGTACGCAGGAGGCAGCGTTGTTTCGCATCGTAAGTGCTTCAAAGTTCGCTACTTCAAACTGGACTCTTCTACAGAACACGCCGAAACGATCAGTTTCTTTGTGTGTTGACTGGTTCTCCCGCAAACGTAGATTTTGCACAACTATGCAGGAGGAAAAAACGCAGAAAAGCTACGTTTTCAAATTTCATTCTCATTCCTAAACAAGACATTTCCGCCCCCTCCTTCTATTCTCATGCCGAGTGTTACCAAACCTTAAAATAAGTACGGTAATGTTTAACCCTGTATATATATATATATATATATATATATATATATATATATTATATTTATATATATATATATATATAAGGTGATTTAGTACTTATTTTTGCACATTAGAAAATAATTCTCGAGTGATAGTTGGCTATTACGATGATAACAACGGCGACAACAACAACAACACGGTTGTTGATAAACGCTGCCAAATCGAATTACGCTGACAGCTCATTGCGGCGGCTTGGCGGGGGCGATTAAATGCTTTCAGTTGTCGAGAAGGACCAGGACGGCAAGTTGGTGTTCCCCGACGACCCGTACAAGCTCCAGAATCTACAGAATGAGCTGATCGCTCTCAAGTTACTCTGTTCGGGATGCCTGAAGCCGATTAATCGAGAGACTGCCGGCTTGTGTTCATCGGTTTGTTATCAAAGCGGGCGGTGCCGGTGGCCATGAGGAGGAGGAGGAGGAAGACGACAACGGCGTCTACACATAAGCTTCCGTGCTGCAACTAAAGGAAGATTACTACTCATCCTGTACATAGGTTCTGGCCATCCTGTACATATGGTCTGGGGCTGGCCGGCAACAAATTTCTTCTTAACGTGTAACTAAGCAGCTATTATACAGGACGTGCGTACGTTTCTCTAAGACAACAATTGGGTGTTTGTGGCTGTGCTTGCTAAGCCATGCATGTGTGACAATCCGCATCAATATGTATGCGGTTCCAGGACTCGTTAATTGTTAAATCTTTAGGTGCCTCGTTATAGCGTTATAGGTGGCAGGTATATACATTAGACTGTAGACCCGAAACTCAATAGGGGGCAAGAAGCTATTGTACTGGTTCTCCGTATAGAAGCGCTACAAAAACAAATCCCTTAGCTTGCATGATCTAATACAACTTTAAGCTCATTTTCTATCTAAACAATACTTCGACAGCGATTTTATAATGCCTCCGAACCTTAGTTTCGGTACGGTAGGGTAACATTGTTCATCACAATTATTTTGTTATTATATTTAACGATTTAAGGAGCCGCCTCTCGGTGGCTTCTAGCGCCGTTTCGACAGAGACTGTTGCTTCGATCGTAAATCAACGCAAGAGTCATCTATAAGGGCAGATAGGGGCGAATGAGTCTCTCTTGCTCTAACTGTCATCAGGACATAAAGTATCAGGACGATACTTCATGTAGACAACAAGGTACACCTGTGATTGGCGATAAAATACGAGTACAGCCATGTACTCATATTTTATCGTCAAGATCTCCCACATTGAAAGATGGTTTGGAACATTTTGTGGACCCAAGGTACAAAGATACAATTGTGATAAACCATAGGCACAGCAGTGTAAAAATAAATATCGTTGCTGCTTATCCAAGTTCGGCGTGATATTACTCACTATTGTAGGTATGCCATAATTTCATTGGCCTGAGTTTTGCTTAAAAAAATAGTAAGAAACTGTTCTTCTAAGCGAAACTCAAGCCAATGAAACCCTGCGCCTCGCGGAAAAATCCTAGGGGCAAGCCTACAATGTTATTCGTATCGATCGCTCTGGGAAAGGTATTTTTATACTCGTCGGGTAATAACGAAGCGCTCATGGAATCGTCACTTTCGATAAAGTGTTTTGAGTGACATGTATGGTAACTTCGCTAGAACCGATATCCATACGGGTACGCGCTTACATCTCGCTTATAAATCTAGTTGCAACGCCGTTTTGTGTGCAGAAGCTGTGTAAAGCTGTGAAGCGTTGCAATCATTTGAACTTAACCGTGTCGCTATTGATTCAACTGCCAGTCTAAAAAACATTGCGTTTTATGGTTAGCTGGAGAAATTGAATACGAAGACAGAGCCTTTCACAGGCTTCCTAGTGCGGGGCTACTAAGCCACAAAGTAACTGTTTTTCCCGCCCGCCTAGCTTGGAATTTCTCTCATATTACATAAACAAAGAAGAGGGGGTCTCATGAGATCGGGTTATTGACAAGTTCCAAATCTGGAGATCCTTGTCAGGGCACTTGTCCTACTTCTATTGTTTTATATAGTATCCGGTTTGTATATAGATCTCTGGTGACACCCCGTTCTGTAAATTATGTCCGTGCTACGCTAACGCGCTAATATACAGCATTTTACCGATATATTGCTTTACTAATTCCGCTATTTATAGAACCATCGGACGCATTGAAGCAAGATAAATATCATGCACACTTCAACAGCTCAAGTTGTGCTGTGGCTTGCACCTCAATGCCTCGTACTACTTAGCAAAGCGCATTGCCATTAATTGTGCATTCATTGAGCATAATGGCACCGAAAATGACAAAACACTGAGGACCAATAATTGCAATAACAACATAATGCAGCGATGGCGAGAACAAAAACAACGATAGAAATACTTAAAAAGCAAAAGCATGAATAAGCATGCACCACTGTTTTCTCATAGAGGCATTTATTCACAAAATTATTAATGCGCAAGAAAACTGAATCCTTCGTTAATTCGCTGATCGCTGTTTGGTGAAGGGTTCGTTGTTGAATGCCCATGCTTTCTCAATACCGCAAACACTAAATGCTTTGTTGTGAAATAAATAGGAGTCAAGATACATCCTAAAATAATCAGTTTTTGCACAAAGTGCAATACCAGTTTTTCATTCGCTCACTTACAATACCTGAATTGCAGCTGTATTTCTGAAAAATCGTTTGACAGTATAAACAAATATTGGCTTTAACAGGGCAACTTTGCGAGGACCTACACTGTGCCATCAGCAAACAGAACAGCGTTAGAACAGGCGTGCTTATCAGCACGTTAGCGTCTTGCAGTATGTGGGTGGTCTCCACAGCCGAGGAACCAAACTATGTAGCTCCACAAAGAAGGTCTTCAATAGATATATTTGCTACAACCGTGTCCGTCAATTGTTCTGTGTCTCGCTGCTCCCTTCAACGACGTCAAATAAAGACGTTGTACCTACTTGAGAAATGGAAAATCAGCCTCTTAAAAAGGTGTAAAAATATGTACCGAATGGAAAAGGGAATTCCTTAACATCATTATTGTAGCGCGGCATACCAAAGTATTTTTTCTTATATAACAAATATACTAAAATAATAAGAGCGGTATTTACAATGTTTTGTCTACATTGACAGCCCATCGACTGGAGTGTGTCTTAAAAAGTACCGAGTGCGTGCCAGAGCAGCAACACGTTCATCTGGTTTTAGGCAAAAGAGGTCGACGATGACGGCTTGCGCTGTTTAGCACTCTAATGGCCCTCTGAGATAACCCAAACTACCTCTTCGTCATTTTTACGTCACGATTTATAATCCTCGAGAAGTTAGCGTCATGAGGTGTCGCAAAGGTAATACTAAAGCAATCACATGCTGTGATACAGGAGGGGCCTGTAATCCTCGACGATGAACTAACTAAGCACACCAAAATTAATGAAACTACAGGGGCCGCACAAGGCAATTACCTCAGCCCGATATTGTTCTTAATATTGGTAAGCAATCTGCCGGACGAAATCCAGTGGTGCTACTTGCCAATAAGTACACTTATGTATGCCGATGACCTTGTATTCTACTCTCGGAGTCGATTTCACCTGCAGCAATCGCTTGCGTCATTGCAAACGTTTGTTGACTTTAACTCCTTAGTGACAAATGTATCAAACACTAGAGCGATGAAATTTCCCCGCGGAGGCACAAGGATGAATTTCGCTTGAGGTCATCACCACAGTAAACTATAAACTGCTATAAGTCAGCGAACATGCTGCTGCCACCAGGACTACTGGGGTAACCCTAGATACCTCAACATTTCCGGGCCTCGGTACATTGAAGATATCCCACACGGCCCACGTACGAAGGATGGAAGCCGTCGGCTGACGGCAAACAGCAGCATGTGTTCGAGTATGACGATGGCCGCCGCGTTCTCACCTCCGTGACAGGCCGCCGCCGCAAAAAAACGGAAGTTGGTTAAAGAAATCCCAGATCGTTGGGTGTTCAAAACACGTTGGTGAGAGCGGCTGTTGTATGAACAAGCTAATAATTTACGCCTCGAAAATAAAGTTTATTTATGAATACCAATTGGTTGGCTAGATTGTTGCCACAATGCGGCATATATATATATATATATATATATATATATACATACTACTAATATATATATTATATATATATATATATATATATATATATATATATATATATATATATATATATAATTCTATTGTTACAGGGAAATATGGTTATATATATATATATATATATATATATATAATTCTATTGTTACAGGGAAATATGGTTAAATAACTACAATATTTATATATATATATATATATATATATATATATATGACCAGCACGTCTCACATCGACAATTTATTTGTTGTTGGGTTGATCTGATAGAGATGCCGTCGGCTTAGCATCTCATAAGCTCTAATATTTTCCACAATTGTTAATTGCTTGTTTATATTCGAATGAAACCGGCGTAGTATATATAGGGAAGCTCGAACATTTAGCAGGACGACGAGAATTTTGAGGTGGAAGTTGAAGGTGGCGGTTGGGCAGTTAATACTTACCGTCCCGTGTGTCATTTGCTGTACTGAATTGTGCGGAGCTGGTGGCTCCACATGGGAGTTAAACGACACGATGATGAGAAATCAAAAAGAGACTAGGGTGGCGCAAAAAATTAGCCTACAACAGAGAAAGACGCAGTAAGAAGCTGACGGAGCGCAGGGCCTTCCCAAGTGGCGACGAAGGCACTGGTGAAAGGTAAACTTAGTGTACGCAACGAAGATAAAAGCTCGAGAGAAATTCCCATGTATGTCGGCGGCTTATACGACAATCAACTGATAATAGAGAATAGCTGTTAATAACAGAGCTCAGGCTATGCTTCGAACCAAAGAGCGCGGGCGCCTCGGATAGCCCAAATATGATTAAAATCGGTAAAATATTGCATTCGTGGTAAGAGGCTGAATTGAAAAACCAACGTTCAGCCATGACGGCCATCTGAGAGTGGCTCGCGGTCGCACCTGCAAGTGTCCGAACTGCATGGCTCAATGTGCAGGACATAGGGGGAATCGCTGTGAAACAAGACTTAAGTGATAGGCTATTAAAGAGTAGTAAGAGGCAAAAAAAACACGCGTCATTCTCGAAGCAGTGCTTTACGATAAGAGTGTCATATAATAGGCTACGGTATAGCGCCTCATGATGGAGGTGAATGCGTTACCGAAGGTGGATCTACTCATCGTAGGAGACTTTGATGCGAGACTAAGAACGTGTGTGAGAGAACTGAAGCTTTGGATCTGGTGGATGAGAGCAGTTGCTGGGCAGTCCTCAAAACGAACGCGTGCAAATATGAATGTTTCTTTGGGTTAGTTATTGACTTCATTGGTACAAACGCAGACAAATGTGACATCAAATTTCTAGAAGACAATTCTTCTTTGCACGAAGAAGCGGGTCTTAAGAAAGCATACCGATGAGTATTTGAATGAAAACTAAGCGAACAATCGACAACGCGACAGGAAGGAAGGCTCGGGGAGAAGGCTTGATGGCGCTTCCGGTACCAGATCGATTCAGGTAGATTGTTATGAATGCAGCCTGGTAAGCTTGATAATAACCGCCGTACTGTTCCCGAAAACGGAAAGCTGAATACCGTGGTTTAACGAAAGGTGCATGCCGGCTAAATAAGCTAATAGGCTAACACGTTAGAGTATTCTACGCTCAGATTTCTCCGATGTTCTTTGGCATTGTTGGTGAAGCGTTTAGATTAAAAGTAACTTATAGGGAAGAAACGCAAATGTACTAGGAAAATAAACGTGCAGCGCTGCAAGGAAACTAAAAACGTCCGTAGCCGTGGCTGACGCGAATCAAAACCTTAGAATATGTAAGAAGCTAGAAGCAGGTAACGGAAAATGCGAGGGAGCGGAAAACGCCACATGTCACAGGCAAAGAGACGAGATCGAAGGAATCAAAAAAGCGCCAAGAAAAAACTCACATATATTATAAGAACCAAGCATCTAAGAAACATTGGTTTTCGTACTGTGCTGGCAAGCACTTTTTAACGAGTGTGTAGAGCACGAAGAAATCCAAAATGCCTGAAGGGAAGAAAATCGAAGCCATCATATTTAGACTTGAATGACGGTTTGTTCGTTCCGATTGCTAGAATCTCAGTACTGGTACAGTCGAGTTTGTTAACACCTTCTGCTACCTTGGGATTAACTTTTCGATAAAGGGCATCACCCTCAGACAACACATCGGCAAACGGACGACGGAAGTCTAAATTCGATGTTCACAATTTAAAAGCCACACGTTTTTTTTTCTTCTGAGCACGCTAAAAGCATTTTTTGACCTAAACGTTACTTCGGTGGCGGCCTACGTCACCCAGGTCATATGGGAGGATCTTTGTCATTAACAGCTATCTTATTTAGATGAAGATCTCGATCTCACCAGGGTCAGGAGTGCCACAACATCGGCCTGGCATGAGAAAGGGGCGCAGGTAAGACCCAGTGTGACAACAAGGAGCTGGGCCAAGAGTCTGAAACCGGACCTCAGGGTGTGGTACGACCTCCGACACAAGGAACTTTCTTACTTTTCTTAGCCATATTTGATGGCGGCGCTTCAGGATTGAAACTTTGCGAAACCCCTAGGAAAAAATGGGATACAGCATTGTAAATTCGAAAGAATGAATCAACACATTACTTTAACTCCAGAGGGATCCTATAATGATGGTATACTTGATTCATTGATTTTTCTATACTGTTAATAAGTGTGTGTCTACATATTACCCTTCATATCAGGGGCTAGGAGGTGAATATCATCCCCTACGGGCTTGAATCGCTGTGAGACATAACCTCAATGCATCGAGGGCCGACCATGTTAAGATCTGGGGTTTCCTGTTTGTCGCAGCATGGCCGTGATCTCGCAGTGGTATATGGTTTATCATCTTTTCTCAATGAGCACTCCTCAAAGAAAACTTGATCACCAGCGGGAATCGAACCGGCGATACACCGGTAGATGACAACCATGACTACCGCAATAGTCCCCTAGACCACGCCGCCACTTATATCAGGGGCTAGTTCGCTGTAGCTAATAAGTACTAATATTGCACTCCCACGTTATTTCGCTTATGGGTTGAGTACCTCCCATCAGTATACCCTTTACTTCGTAATTTCGACATGTTCCTTGTCTGCATTCATGTCTAATCGTAGCGCTCCCCCTAATCCTATTATATTGGAAAATAAGTTTGTAGCGTCTTATATTTATTTTATTTTACAACGATTTGTTCTGTTGTTTGGCACAATATTGGTTGAAGAGAGCTTTTCCTGCTCTACAAAGTTGTGTAGTCTGTTTTTTTTCCGAATAATGTATGTTTTATTATTTTTCAGGTTTAGACATAGAATATCCAGGAGGCATGTGCAACACTTGCTCAACTTTGCCTTTTATTGAGGTCAAAAAGCTACTGAAGCCGCTCGGCGCATCTGAGACGTGTACGGAAAAAGGTGTCTTGGATTCTTGTAGACTTTGACTTGGATGATATGCCTCGCAGCTGGAAGGCGTTCTGAATTAGTCGAAGAACGTCTTAAGGCGTTTGAGTGGCAGAGCGGTCGCCAATCAACTTGAGAATTAGCTGAATAAATGGACTGCCGTGCCATAACAGTCTCCAACCATCTTCAATCAATTAGTTTTACCTAAAAACTCGGAGCTTGGGCGCCTCATGAGTTCAACGAAGAAAACAAAGAAAAACGCTTTTACACTGCGGCTCAACATCTCACCCTCTACTGAGCAATACGCCGAGACGAACTACGTTTTTGTACGGAATCGTCAAGGTGGATGAGAAATGGTGGCTATACGTCATTATAAAGCAAATAGAAAAGTGGGTGGATCTAAGAGATATGCCGAAACCAGGAATCAAGCAGGATCCCCATCCAAAGAAGATGATATGATCCGCGTATGATGGGTCTGCGAAAGTATGGTCCATTGGAAAATGCTCAAACGCCACAGTCAACAAGGAGCTCCACATTGCCCAACTGCACCGCGTAAATGAGAGTATTCGACTGAAAAGACCCGATTGACTGTCATACTGCTTGCCGGCAACGCCAGGCTTCATGGTGAACAACTTGAGTCATGGTCCACAATAGCTTGAGTGGAAGGTTCTTAAGCACCCACCGAATTGTCCGGAGCTTACGCCAGCCGATGGTCACATTTTCCCGTCCATGTCGAATCATATGAGAGGAGTTACCTTCGACGACGAAGTAAACAAAAAACTAATAACCAACTTAACAACTTCTTTAACACTAGATCGGGCGATTTGTGGTGGAACGGAACCAACCAATTGGTCGAGAGGTGGGAGAAGTAGCAAATGCAAGAGTAGGTCCTTAGTCTATCTAATTCTTCGTTTCGTAGCTACTCTCGCATTCGCTAACAGCCCGCTGCCTCTTGTAGTATTGTATTATAGTATGGCCGTCCTTTCTGATTTCATGCTTCCTGTAAACAAGTTTTCTTCGTGTGCTGCCCGCCACTCCGGTGTGTATGCTTTACTTTACTCCTAATTTGCCCCACCTGATATATTAGTATCTGTCCAATGCCCCCCCCACCTGATATATTAGTATCTGTCCAATGTTGACTAGTTGAGTTCTATCTGCCTTGCCGTAAATTCCACTCCCATGTCCCATTTAGTATTTATTCCATTGTCCTGTTTACCCACTGCATCGTTTTAGTACATTGCCCGTCATCTAATGTCCCAATTCTTTGTCATTCCGCCCTATTCTTTAAGAAACTCTGTCTTACAATTGAAACGGCACTCAATAAAAACCTAATTACTTCCGTCTAAATTTCTTCTAATTTCCTTCATTAACTCGAGCCATGTACTAGAACAGTGTTTTCAAATGTCAGCCCAGATACAAACATTGCCTTCCAAATATTTCTTGTAACCGCCTATTTATTGAACTTCCACAAACGTTTGCACCTCACGGAATTATTTTCCCTGTCTGTTTTCTTTATTCTTACTACCTCTTCCTCTCTGAGCAATTCTTCCTTTGACAATAAGGTTACATCTACGTATATTGGTCTAGATATCCTAACTCCCTCCCATATTAGCCTACCTTTGCTTCGCTGGCACCTTCGAAAATACTAAACACCATTTCTCCTTTCGTTAAACACCACATCCAAGTCACTTGTTGCCTACCCGCAGCGTTCCCTGAGATTCCTTTATATCCTTTACCAAAACCCCTGTCTTATTCTTTTAGTTTCTTTTTTACTTTAGTAAGCCGACCCAATTTCTTTAACTCTCTTTTTTACTTTAGTAAGCCGACCCAATTTCTTTTACTCTCTTTTTTACTTTAATAAGCCTATCCAACTAGCACCGAATTCTATTTCGTCAAGGTATCTCTATTACATATCGTAGGCTTGTTTAGAAAAAAATAATATCCGCATCCTAGATATCTCAACTATTTGATTCAATAACCAAATATAGTCGTCCAACCCATATACCATCCTAAATTCGTATTGTCATTCCCTAATTTTATCATTCAATTCTAACTTATTCTGTACTCTGCTTCTAAAAAGTTGCATGGAAATACGATACGTAGTTGGTATAATTGCTTTTGGGCCGTCTATTTCTGAAGTTATCGTTATCGACGTAGTATTTTTTAGCAATAAAGATATAATTTCCTTTCCCCAACTTCCTAAGCTACTTTAAAGATGTTATTAAAACTTTTAAATAAATATTTTATGTAGTCCCCTCCCACGCATTTATTACCTTTTATGTTATTCCATCGAGCACGCCTGTCGTCTTCCTTTTCATTTTTCCGATAACTTGTTCTATTTCTTCTACCCATGTGATCATACCCATATTCCTTCTCGACTTCCCTTCACTAAATCCATCACTGATAAAAATAGTCTTTATATCGCCGCATTCGTTTCTCCTTTGTGGCCACTTTTCCTTTATTATCTACATATGTCCAGAATCATCTGACCCGTTATCCCATTGAAGGCCCATAATAAACCAAATCTCTTCTTACTCCCTTAGCTACTTTCAGTGTAATGTTATGCATTTCACTTAAATATATCTCTATGGTATCCTCTAGCAGCCGTTTACGCTTATATACTTAATGTGCCCACTTTTGGTTTACCTTCAGCCTATTAGTAGGTATTCTACGCTCCGTATCTTCCACTCACTTATGCTCACTGCCAATATTTCATTCCTCTCATTCATCTATAACCATCTTTGTTATTCATTCCCATATCTTTCTCTTAACCATAAGCCACAGAGGACTTCCAATTCTCTTGACTCTTCGTAAATGTTCCAACCACTAGTTTATCCAAATGATGTATATAGACCGGTCATTTATACCTATCTTAATAGCATTTTTCCTTCAATATCCTCCCTCCCGTCTAACGGATGTATGTGGGTGGATAGTGATCTCAGTCACTCGTTCCATGCCCCATCGGCATTGCCTCAAGGTGGCTGTGCAAAATTGAAAACCAAAGTAATTACAAAAAAATTCAACAAGCTGTGAATGGCGATGGCTGACTGGTATGTGGCAAATGGAATGTTGGTATCTAGGCCTAAATGCATTGTCTTAGAGTATGGACATTTTAATTATGGCTATGTAATTGATGGTATCACACTATCTACTCGCGACCCTGATGCTCAAGCGTCTGCTAAGCTCGATTTTCGTCTTCGTGCATCTATCTTTCCAGCCCTCCTTAGAACGGCTGGACGCAACGACTCGGGTTTGCAAGATGTGGCCAGGATCCATGAGATCCATGAGAACTAGTTGAGCACGAGACCCCCTCTCACGGTCTCGGAGTAGTGGCACACATTTCTCTGCACGCGCGGCTCGCCGTACTGACTTAAGATCGCCTAGTTCGTTTCCAGAATGATCGACCTTGATCCTATTGTGACTCTGTGGTCAGGCTTTCTCTCCTAATTATGGCTCTACTGCTCCTCTGACAACCAGCATATGTACTGCCCTCTGACAACCATCTTACGGCTAGTAACCATGCTTACATTTTTTTGCATCTAAACACGACAAGTTCAAATAGGATGGAATTATTTTTATTAAAGGAGTGTTAGACGAATGCTATATAGAAGAGGTGGCGTGTATTGCTGACTGAAGTGACATCGTGTATGTATGAAATACATTTGCCTTACGAATCGAAGAAAATGTTTCTACTGACGCAATATACTGATGTCGTTCGATTTTGTTTTCAAAATATGCATAGGTGGCTTCATATAAATCGATAGCGTCTACAACCGGTACCAGCTTCACGATGTGCGCAAAGGCTGGCCATTATGAGCCCTCACTATTTTGGATATTTAGCAGTAAATATACAATATACGCAAATTATCTTTTGCGACCGAGGCTGCTGCTGGTGCCGCTGCTGCAACCACTACTAGACAGGTGTCTTCATTTATTTGGTCACATTTCAAGTGCAAACATACATATCTCGAATGGAACGGGCGGTGGCGCGCGGCGACACCACACTCGAATGTTCGACATGGGGTGAGGCGACCCCGGTGGTAGGTTGTCCTTTCGTGTTCACTGGTTGACAAGTAAAACATACCTGCGTACTTGTTCGTATGTTCAAATTGGATCGAAGCCGCCTATATTATCGACTTTTAGTCCAAGATCAGCCGGTACGCGATTAGCTGCGTCTACAGACCGGCATTTTCCCCGGTCGCCCTTCTATGCCGCGAGCTGTTAGGCCCACGACTATCGTCTCCTTTCCACAGAGCTATTTGTCCCGACATCGCTTCCCTCTGAGCATTTGTGCGGAACATCGCTGCTCTCCGAAGGGCTGCCCGCCTCGTCGCGTTGCTCGCCAGAGTGGTTTGATTCCTCGTCATCTTTGAAGGAATTGCTTGATTCCTCACCATCTTCGAAGGAATTGCTTGATTCCTCGCCATCTTCGAAGGAACTGTTTGATTCAAAGAAGTCTTCGAAGTAATTGCTTAATTCGTCGCCGCTCGCTGAAGATTCGTTTGATCTATTGCGGTCTTCTAAAACGCTGTTTGGGTCATCGGCACGTTCTGAAGAGTTGTCTGGCTCATCGCCACAACCTGGAGCACTGTTTCCTCCATCGCCGCCTTCTGAAGCGTTGTCTGATTCATCGCTTGCGTCTGGAGCACTGTTTCCTCCATCGCCGCTTTCTGAAGCGTTGTCTGATTCATCGCCTGCGTCTGGAGCACTGTTTCCTCCATCGCCGTCTTCTAAAGCGTTGTCTGATTCATCGCCACCGTCTGGAGCAGTGTTTTCTCCATCGCCGCCTTCGGAGGCCCCATTGATCTCCGAAGTGTTGTTTGATCCATCGCCTTCCTCGGCAGAATTGTTGCCGTCATCGCCGTTTCCTATAAGACAAAACCCGCCCCGAGCCGGAGTTACTGCTGTGATCGCTCGCGATTTTCTCCTCTGTCTGTTGCCAGTTGCACGAGGCACGACAGTGTAAAATAAATCGTGTGCATCGAACATATTTTGTTGTTTTTTATCTAGTTAATATATATATATATATATATATATATATATATATATATATGCGAGACTTATCTGAGTGGCATATAATGGCTAAACAAAGAACTACATTTAATATTGGAAGCAAGTGGGTATCTATTTTGCAGGTAGAGTAACGGAGTGTACTTAATTAATTTGCCTTGTAGGGTTTATGTATACGAACAGTTGCATCCTTGTTTTTTCACGAGGTGGAGCAAAAACGAAGCTCGTGAACTAAATCGGTCCAAAAACTTGTCAAATTGCAGTTTACTGTTCGAGTTTGGGAACGGTGAGTTACCACGACGTTCAACCCTTTCTTCCTGACAACCATCATGGTGCTTATGCTTCTCCAGAGTTCTGGCAGCCGAAAGGACATCATCTTGGGCCCGCCTGAGTTAAACCATGCGAGCACGGTGTTCTTCCTTCATTGTTCGCTCTGGTGGCCAGTGGGTACGTGTGCTTGCAAAGACTTCATCTAATCTTTTGGCTCGACGGGAAGGATCGACCCTACACTTTGTTGAATGATTCAAATACGTTTAAAGCGTTTGCGGAGAGAAGCCACCTCGTGAAAAGCCGACACGAGGGCAAGAGACTGTTGGCGCATTTGGGATTGAGAGTTTAGGCGCTAGGAAATCTAGAGATGAGGGTTAATAATAACGGGTCAAACTTAGCACATTAGCAACAACGACCTAAGAAATACCAGACAAGAGACCACTACCATGTAGACTGCTGCCCTTAGCTCGGGTACCCCATTCTGGACTACAACTGCAAATGAGCCTTCGAGAGCAAACACTTTACGTTGAATACTGTTTTTGTTGTTTGTAAATAAAAAGCTGCTCCGCGTCGCGTTTGTTTACACGTGATTAAGATCGTAGCATTTGAGTTATTACGTGGACTTTCTATATAGAGTTACTGCGTGGGTTTTGAAATGCAAGTAAGTATACACTGGTCTGTCGGCATCAGAGAAAGTGGACGCTTGCTGCCTCCGACTTCACAACATCACAATTGCACTGTATGCAATCGCTAAGATATATGGACAACATTCGCCGATATAGAAAACCAGCACACGATCACCTGACCGAACAAGTTTAAGGTGCGTAAGCAACCGTTTCTGTCGACTCCGAGGTAAACTGCCGTTCTTGATGTTGAAGTTGCTGTCCAGCAATGCGGCAAGTCTTCGTGTTAAACCTAGCTGTGCGTCGTTTGGCAGATTCCCGGTCTATCGCGCAGGTAAAACTGATTGAAGCGCTAACGGTTTCAGTAGAACCTCATCACGGTACCAACTTCTCCAAGACGTTTGAGGTCATCCTAACGGCAGGATGAGCTTGTGGGCATACGCAGAGAATATGTGACCGAAGAACAACACACCGTGTTGTTAGATAAATGCTAAAAATTTAAGAATCGCACTAGATGCGGAAGCGTCTTTCGCAGGCTGCTGTTGCCAATTCGTCGAGTTGAATCTTACTCACCAGACTGCGCGCATGCGAAAACCACGAGGGCGCCAAGGAGAAGGGCGGTACATAACACCTTCATACTTCTCCGGTGTTGCAGGTACTGTCTTGTCCTGACTTTGTCACTGCTGTTGTTGTTGCTGTTGTTTTCGCTATTAGTGCTGCTGTGACGTTTGCTGTTACACTTATTACTACAGACCTGTTGGCGCTTTGTTGCGTTCACGGCAGGTTTTTGTTCTTATTATCACAGCCAGCTGCGTCAGCCACTCTGATGTATGTGTGTACGTGTGTGTCTCTCGTGTTGCCAAAATATATAAATATCAGAAATTATATATATATATATATATATATATATATATTGCCTATTATCACAGCCAGCTGCGTCAGCCACTTTGAATTATATATATATATATATATATATATATATATATATATATATATATATATATATATATATATATACATACATATTTCGAAGTGGCTGATGCAGCTTAACTAGCTTAGCTAGAATTATATATAAATGCGATATGGAATCAGATTATCAGATTATGTATATATATATGATTCAATATAACATATATACATAATTCAAAGTGGCTGACTCAGCTAGCTGTATATATAAATATATATATATATATATATATATATAATGTAGCTGTGCTCGCAGATGCTGCGTGCCACATGCACCACACTGTTGACGCGTAACGGCGGACGAGTGACTGCGTAGTGTGGAGTGATCGCTGGCCAGTCTCTGCGAGCGGTAAATGGCGGTCACCTTCGTTTAGCTCTGGAAGGGGCAAAGAGGAAAAGAGGTGCACTGAGCTATGCGACCAGCACAGGGGCTCATTAGAAGCAGCAATGGCGAAGCAGTGACAGCATTCCAGCACTAGAAAATAGAAGGACGGACGTCAGCATGTGCCTGCGCCACACCACATGTTCAGACTAACAACAATGATGATGACCACGACGCCTCCCGCCCCCCCCCCCCCCCTTCCCCCTAATAACGGCCCGACGGCCGCATCCAGCCAAGCCTATCCGTGCAGCAGGCTGATGCGACAACATCGAGTTCGATCTTACATAAAGCTAACGCACGAACGTAGTTGAACTACTCATCGATAGTTGCCACCACAATGGCGAGTAGAATGCGCACCAGCGTTCCTAGAACGTCCTAAACCTGAGGACGACGAGGCCGTCCATCACTCGATCCTTAACATTGTCAACCACCAGATCAGTGTGGACCAGATCGGTATTGCCGCGTTTGTTGAAAAACGACTATCAATACCCCCGAGATTCGGGAGTTCGTCGAGCAAATGCGCAAACGAAATTAATTGTAGGCAAAAAAGATACAAGGAATCTGCCACTTTTGGTAATCCCGCCGGAAATGCTATAAAAGGCCAGAAAGAACGCTCAAACGTCTAAACTGCTACTGTTATGGAGACCATTATTACGTTTGGCCAGTAATGTGGGAAGTAAATGTGGGACCGGGCGATATTCAAAGGCACGTTAAGAAGTAACCGAATTAAACTGTTTTCAGAATAAATACAAGGGCTTATCTGCACCGCACTAAAAATAAAAGGAAACAATACAAAAGGCTTCAGTAGTGCTGCACAGGATGGCCCGAGAGACGATGAGATGAGAGACGAGGTTCTTGGCGAATCGGAGACATTATCAATTATTATTGCATGCGACGCTAGTAAGAGCGATATCGTTTGCTGGCTCTGTGATGGGCCCTTTTCTTCGAAGAATGATTGGAGACAGCTTTGCATTTACTGCGAGGGATTTCCCCTCGTTAAGCAGCTATTATAAAAAGCTATTATAGCTAAGATTTTATGTGCTGGCTGTTTTCTGCTGAAAGTGCTCAGAACCAATACAGTCAGGCCCCGCAGACTTCTTGTTTTGCTTAGAATTAACTTGTACGTCTATTTGTGAAAAAAATTTGTTTCATATTATTCGCGGGCATGGTCGTGTGAGGGGAAATAGCGATGCAGTAGGTCCCAGATCACTATCCTTCGCTTTCGGAGAGGAATACGGGTTAAGTGGATTTGCGAGACGCATGTGCATCAAGCATTCCGAAAACCACTAAAAAACATAAATACGGCCGACCCGTTTTAAAAGGGATTCGGATCAGCCTATGTGGCCTACGTCCGTCGCTCCTACATAGGCCGAGGGGCTTGCTATTACTAGGAAAATCTGTCGAGTCCATAGCCGAGTGGCTCGGGCTCGCAACGCACTCCGTGCGCAAGAAAGCCCTTTTGCAACGGTTCGAATATGTTGGCCAAGCGCGCCCACTCGCTGACAGCATCTGCATGGGTTTTGCGCTACCACTTCGGCACCCACCCTGAGACCGGAGCGGATAACAAACGCGGATAGTGGCGTCACCCATGGGAGAGCCCACAGTAACAGATGGCAAGGCGTAGAGCCGCGTTCCGGCGTCTGTGCGGGAGACAGCTTGCGGTGTGCTGCTCTAGTCATTGCGTCTGGACGAAGATATCGTCGGGACTCTGCTGTAGACGATTGGTGAATTCTATTGAAAGCCCATTAAGCAGCCCAATGAAGTAGCTTCTAGTTGGTTTAGGGACCAAGAAAAAACGGCATTCGTGACCTTGTGCATTCAGGCACAACAGTGTCGTTGCACAGAAGAGCAAAATTCAAGAGTGTGTGATGAACGTGTGACAGCTTCTTTGTATATGTGCAAAACTGCTTGTCGAGAATGACGAGTATGTACGAGAATATGGAGCATATATGGATAGCAGGATGTACTGGGATTGCACTCGGCCTCTTTCAGTGACAGGCGGTTCGACATTACCCAGAACTTGCCCTCCAATAGAGGGCGGTCTTGTCCTCTATTGGAAGCAACAACAGGAAGCCCACAAGTTCAATACGGTCGCATCAAGTGAGGGTGGAGCCTGGGAGAAGCCCTTGCATTGCAGAATTACATCGGCGACAAGAACTGATGCAGTTAATTAATTATACTAATCATTCCCTCATTATTTGTTCAACATTTAGCTTGATGCTTAACGCCCCATCGCCCATCGAATCACACTCATTCGTTATTAGCCTGTATAAATAGGGGGCAGTGCGTGCGGGGTGGGAAGGGGGGGAGGTGATATTACATACGGGAAAGACTGCGTGTCTGAAAAGTCAGTAAGAACATGAAGTGTTCGTTTTCGTGAAGGCCGAGAGAGTTTGAGTGAAATCCGGGTTTAGTGGGTCTGTGAGTCTCACACTAGTTACGCAGGCTGCGAGTGACGCAGTGCATCATGCATTCCCAACACCGTCTAGAAAAAAAACAAGAGTGATGACCCGAGACCTGCTTATTCAAACTCTATAGTCACGACCGAACAAGGTGCACTACCTAGCGAGAAGTAACCGGCGTGTCACAATGCGAATGTTGTCAGTAATGGTGGGGGCCAGCTTTGGAACCGTGTGACAGTTGTGCACAACCGGGTGGGTTATCGGAAAGTGTGTGCGCAGTGGGTTTCGAAATAGCTCAGCGAACGACAAAAGGAACTGCATATGGGGCTAGTTTTTGCAACACGTGGTCCAGTATCACGTTTTTTTTAGGCGGATTGTTACCGGTGACGGCAGTTGGTGCCATCACTCCCAGCCAGAGACAAATCGGAACAACATGCAATGGAAGATGCGTCGTCACCTCGCCCTAAAAATTCAAAGCTGTGCCCTAAGCAGGAAAGGTGATGCTCACCGTTTTTTCGACGTTCGAGGTTCGATACTCATCGAATCCCTCGAGAACGGAAAACATCATTAACGGGGGCGTGTACTGTGAAAGCATTCCGTAGCCTACGCAACTCCCTCGAAAGCAAACACAAGCGGTACTGGTCAAGCTTAAGTGGGAGCAGCTTGAGCATCCGCCCCACAACTCGGACATATCACCCTGCGACTTCCTTCCGTTTGGTCCGCGAACACATCTTAAAAGAAGGCGTTTCAACTCGGACGATGAAGTGTAGGACGCAGTAGAGGACTGGCTCTTGTCAAAGCCACAGGACTACTGTCATCGGGTTCTTTTTCGGCCTCATGAAACAGTTGGACAGTTGTGCTCTGGCCTTTGGTGAATACTTCTAAATAAAGACTTTAATTACACCTTCAGTGTTATGGTTTAGGGGCTAGTGCCGCTGATTCGATCCCCGTTGTTGATCGAGTTTTCTTTGAGCGATGCTCATTGGCAACAGATGATAAATCGCCAAGAGTCAGCGACCACGCTGCCCCACGGACCGTTGGAAAAGCCTTAGATATCTCAACATACCTGTTTAAGCTGCACTAAACATCCCCAATATAAAAGCGTGACATGTTTAGTAGCAAGTATACATTTCTAGCGAATAATAAGTCCATCCATTCATCCAACGGCGGGGCTTCAGAAAAAGGTTGTCGACAGATGCGAACGGTGATAAAATTGATAATACCGATAAGTTGTTATTCAACATGCATTAGGAAGAAGAAATTATGCATCTCATTATCAGATTGCACTCGACTGCCTCGCACTTATTTAGCATAGTGCGCTTTTAAAACAGCTGCGATCTTGTCGTGACACAGGTGTTTTGCAACCTTTACAGCAGTTGTTCTTAATGCACCTAACTAAAATTGCATTTGCAACAGCGCCCAACGAAAATTAGTGTGACCGTTTAAACTATCCGTCATCACACAATTAACGTAGCAATCAAATATGTTACTTTTTGTCAATATGGTCTAGGGGTATGTTGACCTTATGTATATTGACCTAATATATATTCGATGTAGCATAGAAGGTCAATACACATTCGGCCTCCATAAACATGAGAGCAGATCGAAACGTTCTAATACAAATTTAGAAGAAAAAAAAATAGTTATGAAATCCTCCAAAGTGTTTTTTTTCCTTCAAAATAACTCCAGCTTGCTTCAATGCATATGTGCCACCTTCTTTCTTCGAGGCATTTTTAACGCGTCTTTCCGAACTGAGTTGAGTTGCTTCAGCAAATGTGTAATCTTTAGAAAATAAATGTATATCCTCCATAGTCTCGAAACATTGTCCCTTCATTTTTTTATCCACGGGATCAGGAAAAATTCGCAAGGAGCCAAGTGCAGCCAATAGGGAGTTGCGTAAATTCTGAAATTGAATTTTTCAGAAAGGACAAGTTATCATAGATGATGAAGCTGTTGAACATACGGCGATCATACAGATCACTGGTGTTGTCCAGGGTGATAAATTTAACCTCCTGCTGTTTTCGGTGCTTGTAAGCGACCTTCCTAAAGAGATACAAGGTTGGCACTATCGACACCAAATAACCCGAAACCAGTAACGATGTGTGCGCCGGTGCGTTATCGTCCTGGAGGATTTAAAAGTTGTTTGTTTAGAGTTCAGGTCTTTTTCGGCGGACGTTCTCGCGCAGTCTTCTTAAAACTTCACGGCAGTATACCCTGTTGACCGTAGAATTAGATGGCAAAAATGTGTTGGTGTTGAATCTGCTCTGTCTGTATTTTATGGATCGACTCTCTCCCTGGAAGCACCACTGGGAGGATTAGGCTTTGATCTCGGATGATGTCGTAATCATAGACCAATTACTTCTCTTTTGTGAAATCACTCCCTGAAGCAATTCAAAATCTTCTGCTCTTGCCTGAAGGTTCAGTTCGGACATTTCTCGACGGGCGTTATTTTACTGAAAATTCAACATTTTTGGAACGGACTTCGGTGCCAGTCTTCTGGCGCATAAAATATTGGTCAAGACTATTAAAACTGATCCGTAAGATATCTCCAATTCCTAAGCTATCTCCTTCATAGAAATTCAGTCAGGAGAGACTCTCTAGTGCAACCGTTTTACAGACCTGTATGCCCATCAAGTGATCGATCAACGAGCCCATAAGACATTTGGATGCAGTTTTGCTCTTACCTCAATAGGCACGTTATGTTAGCCGCAGGCATTTTTTGGTACATATCCAAAGATATCAGATGCTAGTCGCCTTTCAGAACATGAGTGTACAGGGCATTGGCCTTATTACATAAAACAGGCCTCACAATAAATAGTATAGCTAGCAGCAGTATCGATATCGCTATGCCCACTGCGCCTGAGCTAACGCAGGTGTGTCAGAAGATTTGTGTTGTACCATCGCCTCAGCACAAGCGGTGTGTCGTTTCAAGCATTCAAGCTTTCTCGCCCGAAAGTAGAATCCATGCAAGCAACCAATCTAGTGCTTACCAAAAAATAGTAACCGACAAAAATGGCTTAGTGGCAAAGCCTTTGCCTCGCATTCGGGAGGTCTGGGTTTGAGTCCAAGATCGGCCACCCTTTTCTTTGAGCGATGCTCATTGTGAATAGATGATAAACCATACCGCTGAGAGTCAGCGGCGGAAAGAAAGCAGGCGTTACACTTCTGTCAGAATATTGGCGCGTTCGGGAGATTTTTTGCGGGGAGGTTTTAGGCAATCCACAGCCTGAAAGACGGACGCATATTTCTTTCACTTAGATATGAACGACTCTGGGCACCTCTACGACCCGTCAGTCTAAACTAGCGCACTTTCAGACTAATCAAGGAGGCAAAGCAAACATATATGATCGCACGCAAAGAACTTTAGAACAATCGTCAAGCGGTGGTCCCTGATAGCAAAAGCTTCTTTCACACAATCTTTTCATACATGACTGTGAATGGATAGCGCATTCGACATTGTTCGATCAGAATCGGAAGGAGCTGCAGACTGGCGAAATGATATGAGAAATGACAAAATGATCGGACTTCCCGATTGTGTGCACCTGTCTATCTAAAGATAGTTCCTCAGTTACAAGCGCTAACTATATGTATATGGAGGCTGTATTGCCGATCGGTGGAATAATCATTTTCGTTTATTTCTAGTGACAAAACCTTTGAGTTCTCTTACACATTCTGCGCTAATCAAACGCTAGTATTTTGTGATAAGTGTTAAACTTTTAGTTTAGTAGTTTTCTTGCTCTAAAATCCTAATAATGACAAAGAAGCTATTTAAATACTTGCCAAGTAAATTCAAACAATTTGACCAAAACCGCGCAACTTCACGCAGAGGCTAAAGCAAATTGCTGTACGATCTAAAAAAAAGTGAAAATTGTTTTATCTATTTTTGTTGATAAATTTTATTTGCTCACATCTCTTATATATATATTATTTATATATATATATATATATATATATATATATATATATATATATATATATATATATATATATATATATATATATATATATATATATATATATATATATTTATTTATATTTATGCACACATGGATCTAATAAATAGCAAACATATTACTTTATTTGTGGCCGCAACGGCCCTCATTCTAATGCTAGTGCACATTACACCGGCAATAAATACTCTCAGACCTTGATCTGATGTTCTCGATTAAACTCCTCATGATTATCGCTTTAGCATACGCGTTGTATCCAGAACATGATGAAGAGTACAAAAATACATTGTAATATAACATCCGGCATTTCTATAGTTAATGACTGTTCATTGCTACAAAAGATTGGACATAGCTAAACAAGTCAACAGGCTCCTATAACACTGGACGTTACGGCAGAGAGTGGTTAATGCACTCTCTGCCGATAGTGCAGGCATGTATATACTCCTTCATTTATAGGCTCCCTTTTGCATCTGGTTTGACAATTTTTCTAGAAATATCTCTGAATTATTATAAGTATAATTTCCTTGTTTTATCATTACTATTTTTACTATTAAGTTCGACAGATGCTTAAGCGTATGTCAAGCAATCGAGCCAGCGCTGGACAGCCGAGATAAGAAAAAAGCTAACTTCGATCACCAACTTTGAACACATTTGGTCTCTTCTTCCGTAGCGACCACGTCCTCTCTCGTGATCGGTTGTATTCACACGTACTGAATACAAGTGTACATGCCCTGGAATTTAGTATTAATCGACGCAGGGAAGCTGGGTATATCGAAGAGAGAATCCAGCTTGTCCGACCGAAGCCGAATTTCTACCAAGTGTCGTGTCCAGACTTGACGTAACACGCATTATAAACGGCTTGCTATGCGCTGAAATCGCACAAACACATTGAAGCATATTGATGTTAATGATAAGGGCAAAAAAAAGCTTTAATTAGAGTTATTGCTAGTGACTGCAACAGCTTGCAGCTGCAAAGCATTCGGGCAACGCTGAAGGTAGTATCAGCAGCAGGACTGCGTTACGTAGCTTATTTGTATGCATCGTTGAAATCTTACGAAACTTTCATCGTGAGCATATCTTCACGTCAAAGCGATGCGGGAATTGTGTGCCGTGTTAAATACTCCAGACCCTTCCAGACGACGTGATTGGCCCTTTTTATGTGTTCAGTCAAATTCGTTTTCTAAATAAGCGAATGATTAGAGGTATTGGGGCGTATATAGCCTCAACCTATTCTCAAACTTTTAATGGGTGTGAGTGTTCTTTCTCAGTTGCGGAATGCTGTTAAATAAGTATGCTTAGTGGGCCATTTTTGGTAAGCAGAACTGGCGCTGTGGGTTAAACCAATTGTTTTTTGTTGACGGGATAAAATGGCGGAGATGGCCAAAGAGTGTGGCATAAACGCTGCGGGATCTGGCACATATCCTGGCACATACAATTTCGATGCGATGTAACCTAATATTCGCAAATTTGAAAATTATTGTTAATTTGAGAAAAAAAAAACAAGTTAATAATTCTTAGTTCGTAAGTGTTTTCAAGACTTTAAGCTTTTACCACTTAGGGATATTTACAGGGTACATAAAGGCTGCTGATAGGCGCATAATACGACGTGCAACTTAATCTGTGGAGCCAGTAGCTCTAGGTTTCTATTATAAGTATTCTAGGTTTAAGAATACGACCACCTTCGAGAAATGTCGCCGACACTAGACTGGCATAGACCTTCAGAGGACACTTATTTGTTTCGACCGTTCCTTTGGTTTTCATCTTTTTGGCAAAACTTCATCGCTCTCACTTTGCCTACATTGTATATATTATCTCCAACGAGTTGAGATTAACGTGGTTTACCAGATTACATGAAATTGTTGCAGGTGAAATCGACTGCGCTAGTAAGGCAGTAGGTCATCAGCATACATAAGCCTGTCTACGTGTGGGTTTCACTGATGAATTACTCTTAGAAAATTGTTCACCCATAGTGAACAGTGCAGGTCTAATATAATAGCTTTATGGGGCACTAGCGGTCTGCGTATGAGAGGAGCACGCTTAGCAGCTCTAGCAAATGACGGGTGCTGATAATGACCAGCTCAACATCGTTCATTTTGCCTTTTACTTGAACAAACGTTTGTTAATGCCATGATCATGCCCGGTTAAAAGTTATATGTCCCTTAACATATAGCTAGTCCCACATAAGAGAGGTTTCCACTCTTGCCCACTTTTTGGAGAGCAATCAACTAATTCTTCATTGACAGATCACACTCGACAGTTTATTGATTTTATTGATCTTCTATTCACAGATTCTATTCACCTATTCACTTCTGTTCACTGATTTTGTTCATCTTCTATACTCTTAACCCACGTGTGCATATATATAGTACGAAATATCGTATCCACAGGTTTTGGTACGCTAAGATTCCAGCCGCCGGCCTTCTTCTTACTTACATATCAAGACGTTTTTCTCATGCAATTGCGTGCCACAGAAGCGGTCCTCGCCTGGCCCCATTCCGTAGGTGGAGCCCTGCTCGATAGTAACGAAATCTCCCTCGCAATTGGCTCCCGATGCTCCGCTTTCGTACGGCCTGTTGGCACAACAAAGGACGCAGTATCTGAGTAGCAGTAACTAGTCGATTAGTAAACCGCCCACGTGATAAATGAGCGGCTCAGAGAGAACGGAAACATTTCTTTGAGGTACCGTGTTGGACGAGTTTCCAAGCTGGTCAGTTACACAGTTTATATGAAGGCCCCATTTTACTCTATATACTCTATAGCCCTGTTAAGATACCCAAGAGTTCACGGCACAGTTCTACAATCTTGATGCAGGTCCGTTCCTCTCTAGTCCCTCAAGCTCCGAACTCCATGGTATCCATTGTTTCGACTCGCGGACATGTACCAACCTGCCAAAGCTAAACGAGGTGCTGCTCGTATTTCCATTCGAGCTGGCCGCCGTCGATGAGGTCTCCGTCTCCCACTTCATCGAGCAGAAATTCTCCTCCACCCGGAGGCAAATCGCGTAGCGTGTGTTGGCCGGATAGCGGATTGCGTGACTCGTAGCCGGGCCGTAGTTGAATGAGCGTACGAGCGCCGAAGGCGATCGGAAGTATTGCACACATCCCGCAGGTACTGTCGGTTCGGGCGTCGGTCGAAGTCATGCAGTCGCGGGCAGTTGTAACGAATTATAAATAATGATATAATTGGTGAAAATCTTGAACAAAACCCAAGTCTTTGTTTTCCACACAGCTTATTCTTCTTCTCACTTCATCTATGTCCTAATTGCTTATGAATGGTTCGAAGATCACCTGTTTTGGTCTTGTTTAACATGAGGAGATGACCTAAGCTGATCACGCTAACCTGGGTCAACGTATATTGGTTGTGTCAGTGGCGGCACGGGTGCTTCTTCGACGGTGTGACGGTTTCAGGTTGCCACTTTCATCATAGTATACAAGACCTTAGTTGAGCCCCACCTGCGCTACTGCAGCAGAGTGGGATGGAACGTACAAGAATGCCATCAGCGTACTACAGACGCTACACAGTACGCAGCCGTCGGCGTAATGTGTGGTTTTAAACGCAGGGAGTCTGTCAGCAGTCTCCTGGTAGAACATGGCTGTCTAAATGTCAAACAACTTATCTGCTTTAGAGTCGCAGTTCTCGCATTTAGACTGTTACGTGGTTTGCTGACCGCAGGGACATATTTCAGATGTTCACTAACTACCACCGCTCCCTCATATGTCCTACGACTTGCGAGTTTGGAATTCTGGCGAGGTTGGATAACCGTTTGGAATTCTCTTCCAAAAAACATTGCCCGTCTCCTTTAAACAAATCGCACACACGCTCCGTACTTGTGCCACTACTCTGTAGACGTCGTGGCTTCTCCCGCTTGGATTGCCTCTCCATATGGAGTAATTACTACTACTACTACTATTTGTAACTCTTTCCCTACAGTTGTGGGACCCAAACATGTATTGTAATATTATTATTATCGTTATTAATATTTTGCCACCATGGATAGAAACAACGGTATAAGACTGCCTCTATTAAGCAATCTCCTCGGAACATGTGCTGTATGCTTTCGAGTGTACTTGTAAATGCCCGTTATAAATAAATATATATATATATATATATATATATATATATATATATATATATACAGGATCTCCCAGAATTCGTTCAACAAACCTCCGGATTTTTTATTACAACTCGGCGAAAAAATCGTCCTTCCAAAGGAAGAAGGGGGCGGAAATATGAAAGTCATAATATAAGAATTGCAAATAATTTTTTTACTTGAACTTATTTACTCCAGCAGTCAAGTAAGGTATTTGTAATCAAATATTACACCTTAACGACCCACTTTCCTCTCAGACAACTGGCCTATCGATCGATGTGTATGTTCATGTCTCTGTTGTTTTGTCTGAATGGGTGGCAGTGGCCTTGGTCAGAATAGACGTACCGATATCGAGACTGCCGCAGGGGATCATCGACACCTTAATACGCCATTTCCGAGCGTGTGTCAACGCGCCCGTCGATACGACACTTAGTACCACCGGATTGCCCGATTGGCGACCCACGTCGACGTAAACTGCAAACAAAGCACAGAACCCAAAACCAACAAACTATGATTGCATAATAATAATAATAATAATAATCAAGGTCAAGCAATCTGCTTTACAGTTGTAAGTCTCTTCTGTCTTTCTAATATAGTATTACCTGTATTAGAAAAAAATATTAATAGTATTATAAATAAAAGCTGTATGCCTATCTGTATTATTGTAAAAAAAAAGTGTGACACAAAAAGTTAGCAATCTTTGCATCTGCACGCGTCTGAACATACACCAAGCATACACACTATCTACGACCCGTTTTATATAGCAACATCCAGCTCGTTCCGAGCCGAACCCCCTTCGGCACGCGGAGATTGCGGCCTGAATGAAGCACAGTTACCATACTTTGATTTTCTTTTTGAGTTAATTTTCGATCTGAGGAATGTAGACATAAAAACGCTTCCGTCCAAATTACCTTGGATGTGTGGCGCTTCTCTGATCTCTGACACTCAAATATTTATAGTGCCTACAACGAAATGGATGCGATGCTACACCCTCTTGTGGAAAAACTAACCCGTAATAAACATCGTGCATGAATTTCCGGTAACTATTTTGGTTATTGCCATATTGACATAATTGTCGCAATCGTGTCGTAAGAAAACTCATTGTCACATCAGATCAACTTATTATAACCATAACGTTTTCTTTAGCAACACAATTTTTATGCGGTCTACGCCACCTGTGTGTATTGAATTCTACCCGCGTAACGCGTTTTTATATATATACATTTTTTTCACGTGCCATTAACTTCGTCTTTAAGATTAGGATTCCATGTCGTTAGAGTAGGTGTCACCATTATATATATATATATATATATATATATATATATATGTATATATATACATACATAATCACAAATGCTGTCCTTTGGTTAGTAGTGATGGGTACTGCGGTGCGCAAAAGGTTCCTTAAAGACGCCCCCAACAACGGTCGTTCTAGTCTGTTCAGTGGGCGACCGTTTTGACTTACTTAATCCACAAACGTTTTTGTCGCAATTCCCTAATTGCGTGATTTACGTGTCAGGCTAGGCCCGTTCATATGGTTCAGGCTAGGCAGGACACAAATGGCTAGCTTTACAGCTTCCAACGTAGGCACATTCAACTATAAACGTACGCCAAAAACTGTATCAGACTATTTCTAGGCTTAATGACATATCGACGACCAGAGAGAGCTAAGCAAGTATTCAGAACAGTACGAAGAAGGAGATGTTTTTCTCACTCACTGTGTTGGCCGCTGTTTTCTCCGCAAAGGATCGGCAACCGCTCGCCGACAGTGCTGCGTACGAGAAAAGCATCATGCGAGCAGACACCCTGTAACAACAGCCACAGCAGCCACATCAGCAGCAGCAGCAGCAGCAAATAACCAATGCCAGAGAAAGAGCACAACACCAATGTAACAATTAGTCGTAAAAAATGGGCACATGTGCTTAAAATATAACAAAGCTCGTCACGGCGTGCTGACTTACCTTGTAGTCAGGTTGCGCAAGGGAGAACTCGATAAAGTCCAGCCGAAGTTGGCATATATCGGGTGTCTTTTCCAGAGTTACGTCGCATGTTGACGTCCCTGACCAAATGACACACACAAACACACACAAGACAATCGCATTCATGTAACAGCAGCAACACAAATACCACATATACAGGTCTTTCTAAACGCACGCGTTTTTCTCTAAGCTATGCTCGGGTGAATGCGTATCAGTAGATCTTTGTTTTGTTGCCAGTTTGCTCTTCTTGCATATTTGTCTGGAATTCTTGACGACGGATTCTTAAGTCTCTCTCTCTAGCCAATTCTTTGGCTGAAGGATTGAGGATTTGGAGAGTAGGCGTTTGAGCGTTCTGTTTCTTAGCTGCGTTGCATGTAATCCATGCATGCACATATGGTTAATACAACAGACTACTGCCACTTAGGCTAGTAGAATGGTCTTTAACGTGTCCACTGCTAAAATTTCCCTCGAAATCGACCAGAAAGCGTAACCTAAAAACAAAACGTTTTCATCATTTTCGAAATCAAGTCGTCTGACCCACCAGGTCTAGAAAATTCTGCCGAAGAGGTATGGTACTAACTGCTGGTAAAAACAAGGAGTTCTACTTCCTAATGGTAGCTAAATCACCCTATTAGTGGTTCTTTAATAGAGTATTTAAATTCGAGTAGCTATTACAGAGATACTACGGAAAACGCGTTCTGTGTGACGTTTTAAATTACGCTTTTCAATCAATCGGTTCTATTGCTGGCATTATTGTTCGTATTTCTATAGACACCCATACGCAGACCACAATAGGACGCTTTTTTTAGTAACGGCTGTCCAGCAATCGTGCGAGTCGTTTCATTCCCTCTCTCTTCTTGTTTATATCTTGGTGTATAAACTATTTACTTTACTAACACCCGGGCTGGGTAAATGTGTTTATGCTACACCAAAGTGTTTCGTGCTAATCATCAATCTAGATAGTTTTTGTATGGATCAAACCTCCGGACATATATATATATATATATATATATATATATATATATATATATATATAGATATAGATATAATTACAGCCGCTAAAACCTGAAACCCAATTGGCGAGTTACCCAAGTCACCCGGTTCTTACCGGTGTCACCAGCTGGATACGACGGGTTGACGAACTCGGTCTCGTTTTTCTTATTCGTCATTCTGCACGTGAACGACACTGGAATTTAATTTCAAATGTGTTTATTTTAGATACATAGATAGTAGTCATATTTTAATGTATTGTAATTATATACGTATTTGTCTACGTATATATATATATATATATATATATATATATATATACGATGCGTTACACGTCTTGGTCAACATGTGCATAAACGTAAACGAAGCTGCCCCTCGCAGGCGTTTTTCGCGTAACCGAAGATACTGATGTCGTGGGCTCGTATCTGTAGCGCGAAAATCGTGCATTAATAACCACGAGCTAACTTACACTAACTACGCATTGACTATAATTTGAACAGAGAAGCGAATTATACTAATAATTATGAATTTCTTGATGTCTTACAGTGGTTTGACTCAATTTCGAACAGGACGTTCTAGGTACAACAGTGATTGGGCACCCGTGGCAGCCACTATGGATGCAGGATTCCCTATACAGCTGCCATATCGTCAGTCTGAGAAGAAGCTCCGCTTTATTTTTCTTTAAGGATAGGCACAACCGAGCTGTGAAGGCAAGTGTTTGCCGGATTTTGTTGGCTATATTCAACATGACTACCGAAAGGCCATAACTGCGAGGTATGCAGATGAGAAAGTGATGGCCAATCATGACCAGTGGCGCCATCATGCACATTATTACTTCTCTGGCAGTGGTGTTCCTTGTATTAGGATGACTATAAATAAAGAGCTATAAAGAGCAAGGCTATGAAATTTAGACGAGGGCGAGCGAATGCCTGCCAAATTCGTTATACGTTGTGGAGGTCAATCGACCTTGGAGTTTGTCAACTCTTTCCTGGGGCTTCGGCTCCACGATACTGGAACGACCTTCTTTGCGGGCGACTGTCCGTCCCGACGACAGTGGACAGTGCTCTTATTGACTGATTGATTTATTATTCGCTTGGAAAGTATACCTAAATACACATGTCAGCCTTTTTTTTTGCATCAGGGGCACTTAGAGCGGCAGCATACATGCCTCAAGGTTGTCTCAAGACAGATATATGGACATGACAGAGCATGAGGGCACCACCTTACTCGGGCAAGCTTTGGTTTGCTTAAAATGTGCTGCGCAATGTGCACGCACGCGCAGTGTACGTATTTGCTTATCAATACAGGTGGGATGCCCAGATCAGGCTGTATGTACACAGATTGCTGAACTAATTCGATTGAGAGTGGAGACGGCGTGTGCATTACGATTCGAAGGTCCGACCTGCAGATACCTAGTGTCTCTCATCTCTGGTCTGGTCTTGCATGTAACCATCTATTGCTATGTCTATATTAGATACATAGTTAAGTTGGCCATTATCACCGAGTCTGTTCGAATACAAACTTTCACGATAGGTACACGGAGAGCATATGTCGACTGTGCTCTCAAGGGTGTACGAAGTATCATTACAAAACTTACAACTTAAAACTACAAGGCTTACAAAACTACGCGTTTGCCAACGTTTTTTTTAAGAACAATTGATTTATTATTATTATTATTATTATTATTGCTCAAGTGTCGCTGACCACTCAACATCATCTTAACGTTGCCTCTCTGAAGCTCCCAGCGCGAGGGTGAGCTTCTGCGTCAGCAACTCTCGCTCGCAGTGTGTAGGGGAAACGCCGCCTCTATCATCCTCTATGGATTAAGAAGGAAGGGGGAGCCTACTTCTGAACGTTACCTACCAAACTTCTAAACGTTTTAAATTTTATTTCTCGGCGTAGTCTCTCCATCGGCCTCTGCACACTGAGTTCACCCAGATGTCGTCCACGGCCATGAGCAACGAAATCTCGTCGTTTGCGCTTAAGCATTCACAATCGCTATTGTGAAATGTTTTCTCGTGTGAGATTTTGATCGATAGCCAACAAATGCGACTCCCATTTTGCATACAGCTTCTTCATTTCTAACCGCAGTATATTTCGCACCTCACCTATTCTAGCTATCTCACACACACTTTTCGGCCACTTCCCATGACGATACAGTTGGATTCAAAAAGCGGCCCACCTTTCTATATGCATCAACGCTACGAACGTGCTGAGCGGTCTTGGCCCCAAGCAGCGAATGCATCCCGTAGCTTGGCCAAAAACATCCTGAGACCAGTCATTAAGCTGTAATCATCCTTCGAAGTGAACAGGTCAGTCGGATCAAAACACCAGGCCTTTTTGACGTTCCCTGAAGATAGGGTCGATCCGGGAACGATCTGAGACACTACAAGAAGTGGGCGAAGGACCTGAAGCGACCTGAGGACCAGCCTCGCAGACTTCTTCAAACTCAACATGAAAGAACGCGACTGAGCTCAAGCTATTCTCAGACTAGGGGGCCTGGGCTTGGGAACCGACTTAGCAACCAGCTGCTATGCAGCGTTTCTGCACATGTCTGAGGAAACGGCCCAGCGGATCAGCTTTCCCGCGACCGTGTCTGTTCTTTAGGACGCCAAGCATTTGCTGGCATGACATTCGCGAAAGTCGTGGGCACACTGGCCGAGGGAACCGACGCCGCCAAAAGAGTTACGAAGTTACCTTGGTAACCTTGGCGAATAACAAAAGCAATCCAACTGACGACGGGTGAAAACTGTGCTTTTGATTACCTTTTCCAGCGTTTGTTACTGCGGCAGCTATAATGGGCGCCTGAGAGGCTATCTTGAGAATCGGCAGGTAGTATGTCACGCGCGTCACGAAAACGTCCAACAAGCACAAAGGTCAACCCGATGTGTATAGAAAAAAAAATTCGAAAAACAATATATATGTATATATATATATATTCGTATCCACGATTGTACTGCTATCCACTAACTCACCGCGACAGCAGATGGCGTATCCATCGGCGCAGGAACCAACTTCAACGCCCTGGCGATGCTCGCAGTCGGCCTGTGTTACGCAAGTTCCATTCTCGCCCTGAACGCCTAGGCACTCCTGGTTTCGGTACCTATAACGACAATAAATATTGGTTTCAGCTGCATAGTATCGGTAACAGGGGCTAGAGCTTTACATGTGGATGTATGGGACAATAGACAAGTATATATATATATATATATATATGGAGTGCGAACATAATGTACAAATATTGACAAACTGTTACCTGAGAAAGGTGAAGTAGCCAAGTTGAGGTCGGTTGGACTGGCCCGTAGCGATGCTCGCCCACATAGTCAACGTAAGAGCACATATCAAAATAGGCGCGCTGGATCGCCCAATTTGTAATCGTACGACACCAGACAGTAGCAGCAGCATTCCGTCGACGTAGGCTACCAGTACTGTGCAATTACAGTTGTAAATAGGTAAGTACACAAGCCGTCAACCAGCGACAGAGCAGCAGTTGAATGCTTTCAAGAGATAATGGCAACAAAACAATTGGGCCAGTCCTGCTGTTTCTTTGGTATGTTTAAATAAAACACGCACTTGAATACGGCTCTTGCGGCACGGTTACACGTTCAGGAACACTTCAAGGTCACTCGCTGAAGTAGGGAGGTGAGCGGTGCTTCAAGAACCTTTTTTTTTTCAAGTAAGAAGGTGCCAAGAAGGTGCAGGGACTCTGGTTGGAACTCTTGAACCTCTGGAGGAGGCTGGAGGAGCCACTGTTTTTCTCTTGTAGTTGTTGTTGGTGTTGTCGTTATCGTTGTTGTCGTTGTTTCGGGGGAACCGGTTTACGGCTAGACGTGTTGATTCACAAGCAGCCACGAACCTCCTCAACGTCGGGGCTCGTCGGAGTGAATGTTGCCGGGCTACAGGTGAGGTGTCGACGATAACGCAATCATCATCACCATCATCACCATCGTCATCACCATCGTCACCATCATCGGCGTCATTCCGTCGATGTGCCGCCGGAACAGGTGAGGAGCACGTCGTTCGGCGGTGCGGCTGAACTGAACCCGTCATCACCCGCTATGAAGCTAGACGATGAAGCGTCGCCATCCAGCCAGCCTGCCTGGCGTCTTCAACAGCGTCTCCTCCATCATCTTGTCGTTGCCACAGTCGCCCAGTATGTCGTCCCCGTCTCAGCCGCCACGCGTTCGAGTGACTGACCTCACTCGCTCACCCCCTCCTTCCCTCCCTCCCTCCCTCCCTCCGCATGCCGAGCCTCACCACTCGGCAGCGAGGTGACTCAGATGCCAAACGGTACGTGACGAACGAAGGCAGCTGCCGACGAGTCTTCCGCACATGCATAGGCATTCATACGCGCTCACATACACACACAGGCACAGAGACATTCATAGACATATAGACACCAACCCTGCATACACCCACTCATGTGGATCTCGCGTGTCCTACATGCGACGCACCACCACCATCACCACCACCACCTCAATCGAATACAGAATGCCGCTATCAACGACAGACAGGCGGTAGGTAAACAAAATCTTGTTGCTTTCCTATTTCTTCGTCTTCTTCTTCTTCTTGTTCTTGTCATTCATCATCATCTTTTTCTTCTCCTCCTCCACTCTTGTATCTCATAATCATATGAACACGCATTATTATGACAACGTGTGTGTGTGTGTCAGAGACTCATTACTCGACACACAACGTAACACTGACGGCCAACGAAACTGGAGCACAGCCAGACAAATCTTTACCACAGTCATAGTCAAAGAGGAAGGCTTAGCGTATTCATTCTCCTCGTTCTCCCGGCTCCTTCCCCTCATACCCGTTTGTGAATTCCTTCTCCCTCCCTCCCCCCCCCCCACTGAGCTTTAAACTTTTTGGGGCTGACTCTCAGCCAACACTTAACGTCCACAGAATTGCTTTCGCATTGCGTCGTAAGACGGATAGACCCATAACGACAAATGTGCGACGGCGGGGCTCGAACCCGTCCTCCTTCTCCCCCGCTCTGGGGGAGATACCCCTGACCCCCGCTACGACCTGACCTGGACTGATTGTGGTGGACAAAAGCTCGCACGGCATCACCATCCGTTAGGCATCGAAGAGTTCTTTTTCGAGGGAGGCCAACGACGATGGTAGCGGAAAATCGGACGACGACAACGACGACGAATTCTTCTTGTCGGTCGGTCGATCGACGTCGTCGTCGCCGTCTTCCAGAAGGCAGGAAGCAAGGAAGAATTGAAGGAAAAGGGGTAGAAAATCACAAATATTTCGCGGCGATTTCGGTTTGTGATGAGCCGAGCTTTTGACCGCGTCCTGGCTATGCTAATGCGCTCGGCAATGAGATGGCGCTGCATGCACCAATGAACCAAAGGCGTCCAGGGTTCAAATTAGATGCTGCTGCTTCTGCCGTGGGTACTGCCACCAGCGCGATATCATGTGTTGACGGCAGTGTTGACTTACTCGCGTATCGGCACAAACGAAAAACATGTGTGTCAGTCAAGGCGAGGTCGCGATGATAGACGCTTGTGACTAGAATGCCCAGGAATCTGTTTTTCTCCAGCATATAGAATCAGGTATTACTCCAAAATAGTAATGATAATAATAATAATAATAATAATAATAATGAGTGTATATATATATATATATATATATATATATATATATATCCAGAGTCACCCAGAACGTGTCCAACAAACTTTGTGATCTAGTACAACTCGGCAAAAAACTATATTTTTCTAATGGAACACGGGGGCGGAAATGTCTTCTACAAAATGGGTAATTGAACGTGAAAGCTAAAATGTAGACATACTCTTGAAGATCATTCGCAAGAATTACAAAGAATTTAATTTCTTGAGATCTATTCTTATCTTCAACATTTGTTCTGCCTCAAATGCAAATTTTCCTCTAGACACGCAGATATGGTTGGGTTGTCGGTGGGATAACTAGGGCTCTCGCAATCGCAGATTTAGTGATGATATGTCAGGATAAAAAGCTTGATACAACCAATTTTGGTAATTTCGCCCTCACTCCAAAAGAAGATATTTGATGATTTTTGTTGCATTGGAAAAAACATGTGTTTCGCCCAGTTGTACTAGATCCTAAAGTGTGTTCTGGGAGGCCCTAAATATATATATATTTTTTTATGAGACCGTCTTCTCCGGACGGCAAATATATTTAAATTCAGTAACTCCTCATTGAGCTCAAAATTTGCTTAATTACAATTTCAACAACTGTGACAGTGTACACCTGTTTTTGTTCTAATTCTAATTAATTTGTTCTAATGCGCGAAAGAGATGCAGTTTTTGAACTGTTGTCTAGACAACACCCTTCGTAGCATTGTTGTCTTGTAGGAATGCGATTGCAAACAGAACTTTCTTAGTCGTTTTCCTCGCTCAAACTGCAGCAAAATTGAAAAACTACTTTAATATAATCTTGACCTCAGGGATTCGTAACTCTTCTAAAACCGCTATGTTAACAGAAGAATTAATGAATTAGAGCACCGTCCTGCCATGAAATCGGGCTTCCTTGAGGCCATGAGTAATCTCAATAAAGCAATTTTGTTCGCTAATTTTCGCTCGTTTAGATTTTGAAACGATTGCAGCATAAAACTTAACAGCCATACCATGCCTCATGCGATGGAGATCTCATGGCGGGTTCCACTTCTGCCAGCCCGGACCGTCCTAAACAATATTTGAAAGAATTATTTTTATTCTAGAGTCCAACATCTAAACGCAGTTCGTATCCTGGGCGATTACCTGACTTTTATTAAGATACCTGTTCGCGGAGTCATTGACATGATACTTTTTATTCATATAACCATATTCCAGAGGTACACTTTCGTTTTACATCACTGAATTGAGATGGTACTTAAAATATTCTCTATTAATGGGAGCGTTCCTAACTCGTCATGCAAATTGTCGTTATGCCAGACCACAATCAAAGCCACAGGCTAAGAGTCTCAGTTTACTCAGTAATCGCTATTTAGGTTAGTCCAACCGAGAATACGCCATTGTGGCACACTGGTGTATCTGACTTGTGTATTAATTTGCAAATCTTATTTAAAATATGTTTTAAGAAACTATATTACGACTCTGTAATACATCATTTTACTTTTTTTGGTATTATTTGAGATTTAGGGGTACTCTGGAATTGGGGGCCCTACCAAAAGAGTACATCGACTTGCGGGAAGATGGAAGAAGCATTTCTTGAACAGTCTCGGTTAGGAACTGTCTTTAAAATTGATTTTGTCTGTAATCTATTAGTACGTCAAGATGTTGAGACACTATGTCAAAGTTCACGTGATATTATGGTATATTAAACTTTTTTCGACTTAACAATAATTTGAATATTCGCTTTTTGGAGACTCACTGGGCCGTTTCTCGTACAAAGCAGACGATCTGGTTCAACGGTTGTATCTTCCTGCACCCACCGTCATCGATGCAGTGGCATTAAATCGAAAAATAGCGCTTTTGGCTTCTAGGGTTTTTGATGCAGAAAACATGTTTGTTCCTAAAAAGCGTATCTAGAGGAGGCAACCTGCGGGTGTTAGCACTGTGCATATCGTAGACACGCCTAGCATCCCTGTGGGGAGCAATATAAATAATGGTATAAGCTATGGGGAGTGTATACATGAGACGATCAAGCTGTGTAGTAGATTCAAGACATGTCCACCCGGGCACTGGTGGTGGTCAAGTGAAACGGACTCTCTCAGGCTAGAAGGAAGTACTAGCTTCTGAATACCGGTTTGCAGAAAGAAGCGGAATCTTATACTGAGGGGAAACTATCAGCAAGCCACAGCGTGACGTATTTATTTTATCGTAGACACTAGTAGAATGCCATAAACGCAGGTGGTGACGCTTTCTAAAATATATCTATCTATCTAAAGTGCAGACCTGAGATTACAGGCAATCGAGAGCAGATTCTAGGGCAAATGCCTCGTGTTCAGCTGTTGATATGTAAGGCAAATACAGGTTCTGTATTAGAGTTAGGCATGGACCAAGACGAATAGATAATTGATGAATGAGTACGTTTAGGCCTCACAATGCGAATGCAGAACGTGTTGTTCACATGTTCATACCACGCAATTATTGCGACCATATGAATAAAGTGCTAAAAACTATATATATATATATATATATATATATATATATACGGGGTGTGACTGAAAGGTTTTTAAAGCGTGCATGGAATTGTAGAGTTCGTTAAAGCAAATATTTTTTTCAATAAAACATGGTCTCTGAGACGTCTTGTTTCGGAGTGAGAGTGAAATTACTACAATTCGTGACACTGGTGTTTTTGCCCGACATAGGAGCACAAAATGTGCTGTTGCGAGACAACCAGTCCTCCTAGACAGAAACCAGCACACCTTCGTGTTCGTGATAAAATTCTGCTCCATGAAGAATATGCAAGGTCGGTCAGAAGACGCGACACAATCGCTTAGAAGAGAATTCGCCAAAAATGAAGTTCTTTATTAACGTTCACGCCAAACACTTCAAAAGCATAACCCTACAACCACTCACAGCGCTAAAACGGACACATTCAGCCAACGGGCAATTCAACGGCGATCATTTTGGTACCAAATATATGTCAGGCGAGCTGTGGTTGCGAAGTAATTACGATTTTTCGGAGGGCATGTCCAGATTAAGTGCATGTAAAATGACTGTGTGGCGACGTTCACTACCGCCGACGTGTCGCGCGACAGCCGCAGCGCGTCATTTTTCATGCACTTAATCTGGACATGCTCTCCAAAAATAGTAATTACTCCGCAACCACAGCTCGCCTTGACATATATTTGGTACCAAAATACTCGCCGTTGAATTGCCCATTGGCTGCATATGTCCGCTTTTAGCGCTGTGAGTGGTTGTAGGGTTATGATTTTGAAGTATTTGGCGTGAACGTTACTAAAGAACTTCATTTTTGGCGAATTCTCTTCTAAGCGATCGTGTCGCGTCTTCTGACCGGCCTTGCATATTCTTCAGACGGAGCAGAATTGTATCACGAACACGAAGGTATGCTTAGTTTCTGTCTAGGAGGAAAAAATATTTGCTTTAACAAGCTCTACAATTCCATGCACGCTTCAAAAACCTTTCAGTCACACCCTGTATATATATAATATATATATATATATATATATATATATATATATATATATATATATATATATATATATATATATATATATATATATACATTTATATGGCGCAGGTCAACGGTAAATGTTTGGTATATGTAGCATGCGGAAGTGAAGAAAAGTAAAGTCCGGGACCTTTTCTTATGAAGAAGGGTTAAATACCTGTTTCGTACCATATAACCTTCCTCCATGAAAAAAAAGATCCAGGATCTGGAGACGAAATGCAACGTAGTACCTTTGGTCTATGACTATAGAGACAATGGGCCACTTTGAAACCTTGTCGCCAAGTTCGGTGGTCAGCGGTTAAGGCGTGGAGTAATGGCGTTAACATGTATGATTGAAAAGAAGAAGGTGAGTTAAGTAGGAGTATTTGACAGGGGGTATACGTTTCCACCTCACAATTGCACTGGTTATAATGGGCTAAATAAATATTTAATAATTAATATATTACTATTAAGTAATACACTAATTAATCATAGCGAGGCGACACGTTCAAACCTCACAACTGTATGCTGATAAAACAAATACGAATTAAATAAATACAAATAGTAATAATACATTTTTAAACAAGAGTTTATTATGTGCATGAATTATTAATTACTAATATATTAATTACATAACATCTACAATAAAAATAATAATAACCCACTGAGTTGCCTGAAGAGCACCGCTTGGGATGCAACAGTTTCGTGCCCAACCGTGGCTTCCCATTTGCATCACAGCTCAGTTGAGCCGGCGTGGGTAGCAAAGCACGCGGACGTCAGAAAACGGATTAAAAACGCTGGACTGGAAACAAGATATACTTTTGTTGCCTATTGCCATGGAGACACTAGGCACCAATCAGCAAGGGAACCGAAGTATGTCTCCAAGTTTTAAATAAGCGAATTCAGGAGGTCACGAGCGACCAAAGAGAGGGTCAATTCTTGAGGCAAGCGTTGTCTTTGGCCGTTTGCAGCGGGAACGCGGCATCTATTTTGGGCGTCATGGAGTGAAGTAATTATTGAAAGGACTTGCAATAATAATAATAATAATAATAATAGATAAATAGATAGGTTTTATTATTCTCATGAGTGGTTTACATTTGTACAGAGATTCACAGAGGTTCACATTTGTACAGTGGTTCAAAGCCATCAAAGGCTAGTAGTAATAATATACAGTAACGGGGGGGAGGGCAACGACTTTCGCAGTGTGTGTATAGGCACTCTGAATAAGATGCGAATTCGAACTGTTACTAAAGCCAACCGAATACGTTTAATCTTCTTCACGGCAATAAGAATAACAATAGTGTCCCCGGAGGCGCATCGCGCTCAGCTGACTGGCTGGATCATATTGTCGCCGTTTGTAGATAGTAGAGTCCGCGGGCTCAGAAGCAGACGAACGAACTACCTTTCACACACAACAACAACAACAACAGCAATAACAATAGTACACCAACAATAACAATAGTACACCAACAATAACAATAGTTCACCAACAATAACAATAGTTCACCAACAATAACAATAGTACAACAACAACTGCCGACACTAATAACTAAATAGTCGAATTGTCTTCGTCGTCGTCGTCGTTGTCATCATCAGCAGCAGCAGCAGCAGACGACCCGGAGCACCCACAACAACAACAACAATAACAACAACAACAACAATAACAACAACAATAACAACAACAACAACAACAACAATAACAACAACAACAACAACAACAACGAGAGTAACTGTTGTAGCAGCCGACTGAGTTCGAGTGGTTCGAGTGTCCGAGGATCTATCTCTGGTCTGTCAGAAGGGCTGCTCGCTCAGCTTAGCTCAACTCAAACGTCTCTCGTTCCTGCAGGCGACGTCGGTGGCCTCGGCGGCGACAGCGACAGCAGCAGGTAAAAGGCAGTAAGCCGTAGAGATGAGCCTTTCGTCATCGTCGTCGTCTTCTTTGAGATCATCTCGTCAGAGAGTTGTGTCTGTGAGTTCCAGTGAGTTTACGACCAGTGACTCAATTCATCCGGTTTCCTACCGACCTATAATAACCTCTCTTTCCTCACCGAGAGCCGGAGACAGCGCGGCCAAAAGACAGCGACATTGCCCGTCTCTCTATATCTCTCTCTCACTGCACTCTGAGCCCATCTCGTCGCCTATCTCGGTGCTCTATGCGAGAGGTGGCTGTCAGTGACAGCAGATGACACCTGGAAGAGAGGAAGACGTCTTCGCTGCTTCGTTGTGTTGTGTTCTATCTAACCTCTAACTAGATAGAACAGTGATTTTAACAGTGATGATGATGACGATCAAGCCAGCTAACCAACAACAGGTCGATTTGCTGCTGCCTTGACGAATGCCTATGTGTCAAACGTGACGCGCGCGATTGACTTGCCGTTGCGTTTCAGTCGTGTGTTCGTTTTCTGTCAGGCCGGCCAGAGTAACGCGCTTACGCTTCGGCACGTCAACGAATAAGAAAGCCGAAGCACAACAACAACAACAACGACAACAACAACAACACTCTCTACCTTCGATCCGTCGGACAATACAGTAAGGAAGCTAGTAGAACAAGCAGAAGTGGTATAGTTAAATATAATGTATGTAAGGTATAGTAAAATAAGTATAGTTAAATAATAAAAAAAAACAGGTCTTCTACAAGCAAACTAGTAGTCGTAGAAGAAGTAGTAGTAGTGGTGGTGGTGGTGGTGGTAGTAGTTAAGAATGAAAGGCAGGTCGAATTGGTGCTTGGGAACTTCTGGAATGAGATTGAGTGGATGCCATCTGGGGCTACATACCAGCCAGACAGGTAGATAGATAAACAGACACGTACCGACCGACGAACGCACGCACGCCGGTCATTTTCCTCGGCTTCAACCACTTCGGTGGAGACACTAACCTCAATGTCGAAGTGCCTTCTGGCCGGCTGGCCGATTTGCTGCTGCTGGTGGTATTAATTCATTTAATTATATTATATATCCATGGTCCATCTATATGGCGGTGGAACGAACGCGATCGTCTACAAGACACTGAAGACCGTAGGGACGTTGTTTTTTCGTCTGGGCAACTCGACAATCGATCGTATATTTTGAAGTTGCCGCTTTTGGGCCTCGGCTTTTTTCTCGGGCCGGACGACGACCCCATGGGGGGCTGGCTGGTCCACCATCTATATCTATATGTGTCTACAGTCAGTCACCGAAGAGAGTGGACCATTGCAGAAGAGACACATACACTTAGGGGTGAATGAAAGTGAAAGACAACGTTTTGTAGGGGGGAGAACGCGTTTTCTGAAGGCAACAACGGAACAATCAACCCGAGCGCTAGGATTGTTGAAACCTAGCGCGAGCTTTCTGGGTGCGCGATCAGCGGGGTCGCGGCGGGCTTCGGGTTTGAGCGGTGGACCGTTGTTCAGCCAGCAGTGAAGTTAGAGAAAGACTCGTTCCAACTGATCTCACTGGCTAGTTCAGCCGTCTACAGCTGTCGGTGCCAGGTGAGTGAAGCCGATGCCCTGTGGCTGACCAACAGCGGTGGAATGAATTACCTCCTCATTAACTAGTGAACTCTGCGTACAATGTGTACGTGTTAATTGTGAGCCGGCTGAGGTGTCGTCGTCATGTCGTCGAAATCCTGTTATTAAGTGGCGCAGTACAATAGTAACGCGCAACTCGACTGCTGTTGAAGCCGGCAAGCGGCCGTGTAGTCAATGATACGCGTGTCTGTCTGCTTGATTTGCGTTCGCAGTGATACATGACCATACACGGAGTTCGTTATGATTTCGTGTCTACTTTTTACTCGTTATCATCTGTTTAAGTATCGCTAACAACAATCGCTGTTCTCATTTGTTTTCTGGCCGTGTTGAGGTGCGCAATAGTACACTACAGTATCAAACGTGCAAGACTCCTACTTCTATGCTCTCGAAACATCGCTTGTGCATGTAAATAAATTGCACCAAATGCTTTTAAACAACCCACCAGCTCGATTCATTCAAAAACTTCAAGTGCTAGCCGCTTTATATATATATATATATATTTATATATATATATATATATATATATATATATATATATATATATATATATATATATATATATAAGACTATGTACTTAATAAAGGTAATTTTAATAAATTAATGTAATTGGAATATATATATATATATATATAAGATTATGTACTTAACAAAGGTAATTTTAATAAATGAATGTAATTGGAATATATATATATATAGGGTGTAACAGAAAGATTTGAAGAACGATATATAGAGTTGTAGAGCTCGTCAATGCAAATATGTTTTCCAATGGAACATGGTCTCTGAGAAGTCTTGTTTCGGAGTGAGAGTGAAATTACTAAAATTACTACAATTTTGTGACACTGGTGTTTTTACCTAACATCGGAGCACAAAATATGCAATTGCGAGATAACCAGTCCTCCTATACAGTACTAAGTACATTGTCGTGTTCGTGAGAGAATTCAGTCTCCCCCGAAGAACATATAACGTTTGCAACATGGTCGTTTAGAACAGAATTCGCAAAATTGACGTTATTTTATTAGCTTTCACTGAGGTTTTGAGGTTTTAAACGACCATGTCGCATCTTCTGGTCGGCGTTATATGTTCTTCACGGCGGTGCGCTTAGTTTCTGTATAGGAGGACTGGCTGTCTCGCAATTGCACATTTTGTGCTCCTATGTCGGGCAAAAACGCCAGTGTCACAAATTGTAGTAATTTCACTCTCACTCTGAAGATCATGTTCCATTGGAAGAAAATATTGGGGTATCAGCTAAATATGAAGCAACTTTTTTTTATCAAAACGATAGCCAGATTATAGTGGCGGTGATGGATTTGTATTGCATACTTGCATTGCATCCTGCTGTATTAATGGAGCAACTATTATATATATATATATATATATATATATATATATATATACTTTTTATTTTTTACTTATTCTTGTGTGTCTATTGATGATCATAATTGGCATTTTTTGGTAGCAACTTTTTTTTTTTTTAACAAAACGATAGCCCGATTATGGTGGCGGTGATAGATAAATACTTTGTATTGCATACTTACATTGCATATATATATATATATATATACTTTTTGTTTTTTACTTGTTCTCGTGTGTTTATTGTCGATCATAATTGGCATTTATGATACGATGATCACAACAAATACTAAGCAAATATTCTTAAAGACAATTGTTGTGAGCGTTTACTTAGTTTCGACTTGTGCGTTGTTAGAGATTCAATCAATTAAAATTAATAAAAAATTAAAGTTTGTGCTGTAACCATAATTCGGACTTCTTATGGAGCTTTTCTATAGGGGAGTATGTGGACCATCATAAGTGGTTGTTACATTCATCATAAGTAACATTGTTGTTGTTGCTGTTGTGGTTAGTGTTCTTGTTGTTGTTATTGTGGTTGCTGTATCTTGCCGTATAAACAACATATTAGTGGAATCTTCATTGATCGATTGAACTGAAACGAAAATTGCATGATCTGTTTATCTCAGAGTTCATTCTAGTGAGTCTCGTTTATGAGCGGAAACTCAGGACGTACGAGGAACGACCTGACATGATGTAGTGGGGCGGTTCTGCCCTGCGCGTCGTAACGGGGTTGAGGAGCGGGTCCAGGACGCAGCACGCTGAGACGGCGAGCGCCTTCGGTGATATGGACATGGGCTCCTTGCACGGCTTCCAACTACTCGACTTCTCACACTACAGCAAACCGCCGAATCCGCTCGGTCATCTAACAGCGACCCAACAGACGTCGTTGCTTGGTAGGTGGCGCATGTAACAGCCATCGGGGACCTCTCCTAAACATCTTTCGGGACTGACTCTCAGCCAAGATTTAACGTCTATGGGACAGCTTTTCGCATTGCTTTATAGACGGACAACCCCCATAAATACAAATCGGTGCAACGGTGGGGCTCGAACCCGCGCACCTGCTATGTGTTTCCTCCGGTCGCAAGGCGCAGACGCATGCCACCACGCCACCGGGTTTGATATCGGGGACCTCTCCTGTAATTTTTCTTCCTTCATTTCAGCACTTAGTCATACGCAAGTATACGATTTATGCGCAATTAATGAGCAATAGTTCGAACTTTCTCATTGTATCCGTGCGTGCATGCCGGTAGACTTATTGGGGAGGGGGGGGGGGGGGATAGACAATTAATGAATTAAGCATTTAGCAGTAATGTGCATCGTAGCACATCTTGCGGACGGCAATATCATTTCTATTCACATCCGGATTGATTCGAAATTGATTATTCAGATTAATACGCATACATTTATGCACACTTGCGACTATTCAGTCAGTTCAAGTCCTGCTCGTATACGATAGTAATTGCAACATCATTGCACAATATCCCGAACTCCAAATAGAAGATTCATTCATATATATATATATATATATATATATATATATATATATATATATATATATATATATATATATAACTGTAGCGTAATGCGCCGTTGATATAAAAGGGGTGGTATGTGTACACGCACTTATCAAGCGAATAAATCAATCATGTAAGGCATTTACAGTTACGTCTATGTGCATATCTTGCAGTGGCTGTTGCTACTTGTACAATGTTAACAATTTCCGATGTTGTTGTTGTTGCTGTCTGTTCTGGTTAAAAATGCCCGACAGCTCCTTTAGGAGGAACTCTTAGCGGCTTAACTTCTAGCAGTGGCCCAGCACCTCGAGACGATGCAGCCTCATCATCTGCGGAGGAGCCGGAGTCTGAGGACCAGTCAGGTCCGCAGGATCAAGATCAGCAGCAGCAGCATCAACAACAACAACAGCAGCAGCAGCAGGAACAGCAACAACAGCATCAACAGGCTCAGCTGTGTTTTGTCAGCTCGGCGGTCGGCAACCAAGCAGTGGCAATTAGCCAATCACAGCTCCATTCTCATCTGGCCGGGTCGGCATCGAGCAACCTGCTACTTCGGCAGCCTGTGGCGCCAACACCTATCTCCCCACAGCGACAACAGCACAATCAGTCACAGCACACCGTACAATCGCAACCACAGCAATCCAACAGCAACAACGGTAGTGTGCCCCTATATAGTAGTATGCTGTGTATATATATATATATATATAGATTGCGGCATATGACGATTGTCTTTTTCTTTTAACGGGACGCAATATAAAGTTATGTACAGCGTGTCTCAACAAGAGCGGATAATGTAAATTTTGCGCCTGCTCAACTGCTGTGTTTTGACAGTTAAACCCTTAAACAGTTTGATAGTAGGCAATCCGCCATTATTAAAAATGTATCGTTGTTCGACACAGCAAAGCATTATATTGTAATCGAGCAACAACAAGTAACGGTGAGCTTTCCAACTAACTAATCCTCATGATGCGATGAAGCCCGTTTTCATGTTGACGGCTTTGTAAGAAGCAATATTATCTGTCAATGGTGGTATCGGGGCATGATAATTCAGTTATTTGTCCTTGGCGCACGTCACTGAAACGCTTGTATTGTTGCACGGGGTATTCCCTAGTTGTGAAGTCAGAAGTTTATGTGAACAAACGTTTGACCAAACCTGATTGAAAATTTAAAGTTAAAAATGCGCAAACGTGCCAGCAAGCCCGAGGGGGATGTGTCGTAACATACACGGGTTCTGCATGTCAACTTTAAGAATATATCGATATGGTACTGAAAAAAAAAAAAAAAAATATATATATATATATATATATATAATATGTATATATTCTATATATATATGTATATATATATATATATATATTTATACTTACACACGTACCTTTTCAACAGGTGGGCCACGTAAGTTCGAATGCGGTGTCTGCCACAAGTCTTTCAAGCAACTCGCTCATCTTAACACACACGCTCTTCTTCATGAAGGTATGTAAAGTCTCCGCTCATACGTTCGCTTAATTAAGCACGCCCCTAAACTTAGAACACGTTCATTAAGTTGTGTCGTGGACATGTATGCGTGATTGTAAATGTATCGTGACTGTGTGTGTGCTTTACCCTACATCCGCAGCATTTTCAGTTGTACATTTTGTATGTCTCGGTAAAATATATATATATTTTTTTTTAATGGGGGGTTGGATGGTAATGCACCATCTCTTTTTATTGAGACATCTGTGCTCCCCTTTTTTTCGATCATGGTCGATTTTTACTCCACTCCGGCATTCACCTTGTTTAAATTGGGACCCATGAAAACCAATTTAGAAGTGGCCGGTCTGGGTCTCGAACCCAGGTCTCCCGAATGCAAGGCAAAAGCTTTTGCCATTAAGCCATCTTGCTCGGTTAATATATATCGGAAAGTATATAGAAAACATCATTATATATATATATATATATATATATATATATATATATATATATATATATATATATATATATATATATATATATATACATATACGCGCACTGAGCGTCAGAATCTGTTCTTTTTTACCTAGGCAAGCGCCCACATAAGTGTTCGTACTGCGAGCAGACGTTCAGTCAGCTGACTCATCTTAAGCGGCACTTGGTGACGCATCGCGGCCACAGCGCCGACGAGCAACTCCGGGTTGCCTCTACCTACAGGTAGGCAGAGAGAAATGGTTGGAACTACATTACAGGAGAGTGATTCCTTAGCTCAACGGAGACACGATTCCTTGATATTGGCGACATACGTCTCAAATTATTTTTTTTAGAATTTGAAACGACATACGTTCCAAATTTTAACTAAAATAAATATTAAGATATTATAGGACTCTCTCTCTCTCTCTCTCTCTCTATATATATATATATATATATATATATATATATATTATATGACTCTCTATATATATATATCCAAACCTTCTGTTGTTCTGTTGGTTTCCTATGTTTTATGTATTCTGAGTAGTCAAACATTAGCAACACCATACTTAACAGTTGTGTTTTGGTTTTTATATAGAGGTGTTGTTATCATATGTCATACCGATGATACCATATACGGCAGCTGGTTGAGGCTGGCAGCAATCGCAGATGCTCAAGCTAAACGCTTCATCGTTGCACCCTGCCTGGGTTAGTGGGGGTAACTTTAAATCTAATATCAACTTAGGTTTTCCTGATTTTGGGATGCTAGTTTCTGAGATGCATTTTCTGGTGTAACATGTATCTTTCTCTCCTCTGGTCATGGGGCCCGGAGCCCTCAGAAGGCTCCACTGGGCTGAAGCTGTGGTCCTTCATCAGTTCGCGCATTTCATCTTCTTGTTTTTCGCTAAGGTCGCAGCGTTTCGCTAGGCTCAGGGCTGTTCACCGAAGCCAGCTGCGACGGTGGCGTCCCAGACTAGGCTCCGACCGCGTTCAAAACGAATGAGGATCATTCCGTCGGGTCTCATGCTGTCGCTCCTAGTTAGACCAGTGAGGCGTTCCAACGTAGTCCGCCGTCCCCAGGGCCCACGCTAGCTGATACTTGTAATATACTTGAATAACTAGTTGTTTTTGCTGACGTTTGCTTCTTTCGGTCGGTGCCCGGTTGTCTTCAGCTGTCATCTGTGCCCGCGTCGATTCGCTTTCCCATCGGATCTCAACGCTCACCTAAGCAAGCACTACAACAGAGAACAGGTAAGCAAGACAACGAGAGGCTATATATTTTTCCTGTGTGATGCGCGCATGTCGTTCGCGCGAGCGATTATGATGAAGTTGCGTACGATGGATGTAAACGCCTTGCTGATACTGATCACAGCGACGACAAAATTACGCACCTAACGTGCTCTATCTCGTTCGTTCGTTTCAGCGAAAGTCATCGTCGAACGCCAGTCGAAATAGCGATGGGAATTCGTCTCTGTCTTCGACGTCGTTGTCATCGTCGTCGTCGTCTGCTTTGTCAATTTCGGCTTTATCAGCGTCGGGCCATGCTGCTGGTACTCGTGACGGGGTCATGGGCGGCTCCACCGCTGTCGCCAGTGGTGGAGCGCATGCTCTAACGGCGACAGCCGCTGTTTCGGCGGCTACAGCGGCTGGTCATAACAACTGTCGGGAGGCAAGCGGTAACGCAACTGGCGGAGAACGTCGAAACGGCGGTGTCAACAGTAGCAATCATAGCGGGGGCGGCAGCAGTAGCGAAAGTCATGCAAACTCATCGACTCCGCTCGGCGGCGGGACGACAACTATCTCGCTGCCAGGTAAGATTCCTGCGGGTTACGACCATTGTCTTGCGCTTTTCTGAATATTATGTTTAAGTTTTTTTTTTAATAATAATGCTGAATTGTTATAATGGTGAGGTGTGATCAGCTAAAGCTAGTCATTTATTATGCTATTATTACCTTTATTATGAGAATAATTAAATATAATTCCAAGATGTGTTAGCACTTTGTATGCGTGAACAATTGTCTCCGCGCGAACGTGTTCCGTGAGCAGGTTTTCTAACCCAGGATTAGCTCCGGTTCAATAATGTGCCCCGAACAGATATCTGGGCAGGGCAGTATTTATCTAGCGCACGCTGGTTGGGACCTTTTTCTAAGGGACGCAAATCAGGATCACCTCTGATGGAATGATCTACTTTGCCTGTTTTTTTTCTGGCTGTGTAGTTTCCTCAACCAGTATTTTTGCGAGCCCGCTGGATTCGTAAAGCGGTGTAGAAGGGGGGTCAGTAGCCCTCAGCATCTAGTTTTAGCCCGATCATCGGGACTTATGTAGACTTTCTCCAGGAGAGGAATGCAGCAGCAGGACAATGCAAAACCCTATCTAGCGGCCCAACGGTGATTAGCGACTCTAGACGCAGCCACAGTCGAACCCATGCTGGTGTTTGGCTGCTATGGAAACGCTTTGCTCTTTCGAACGGTTCGGTTGCCGCTTAAGTCACCGCGTATATGATATAGCTGGATTATATTTAGATTATAATAGCACGAGAAGCTGCCATTTTAGCAAATTTTCGAGCTTATCAATTTTTAACTTCTTTGGCTGACATGTTTGTCTCTGACGTATTTATTTTTGCTTCTAGGCTCAGCTGGTGGTGGGACGGCGGCGACTACCGGCACCGTGGTCGTAAACTACGCCTGCGGAATGTGTCCCCGAGCTTTCCAGTATCCAAGTCAGTTGCGGGAGCACATGTATGTGCACACCCATATTCGCCGGTTTCCTTGCGGCCAATGTGGCAAACGCTTCATGAAGCAACACCATTTGAAGGTAGGTTTGACGACACGGCTTATTCGGACAGGGCCTGCACGCGCTTATTCCATCAATGTTGACCCTTATTCACTTTTTTTTCATACTGATTGTATGTGTAAGTTAGTTACTGTTTAACTGTGAAAAATAACCGAAAACGCTTAGCATTATCGGTGGAATAATGCATTACATGAAAGACTGAGCCCTGCAGAATGGGCCATCGAAGGTCTTTAAAACGTGCGGTCTAGAAACTGTTTGTCTCTAATACTTTAGGAAATTATCGCATGGAAGAGTTGTAACACATATTGGAGAAGGCGGTTATCAAAGCAGAGCGGGATTGAGTGTATTGATTGCAATTACGCGACGCAAAAGAGACATTGATAGTCAAAACAATGGAATTTGCTCATAGTGTACTTCGGAGTTCGCTCTAATCTAACACGACCGCAGTGCCACGAGAGTCAACTTTGTATCCAGTCATGGATTTAGACTAAACCTTCCTCTGGTCAACATGCTGTTGAGCATTTTGCATGAGCTACCATGGGAGCTTTGAAATGGTGGCCGGTTGTTTTTAAATATCATCCCCCTTTGAAGCTAAAAAAAACAAGTACCTCGTAGTAAAATCAGTTTCGAAGTTGTATCGGTGCAAATATTTTGTGATTCTATGGTGGCCTAGTTAGTGGCCTTTTTAACTTTAATTTGATTCAGTGATTTGGCTTGAGTTTATGGTGGCTTAGTTAGTGTTTTTTTGGACCAAAGTGATGGTGCTGCGTTACGTAGTTGCCGTGCAATTAAGCTTTTTGGACAGCCATATCGAAAGTGATGCATTTTGGCCTGCTCCAGCAAGGGTGTATTCGAAGGTTAGGTACATATTTTGAGGTTTGGTAGAACTCGGCAAAAATACTTTTTTCCAATGGAAGAAGGGGGCGGAAACGTGTTGGTTAAAATGTACGGTGCTGAACGTGAAGGCTTTAACGTAAGCATTACAACTATGGCTGTCGAAAAAGCTTATTTACTCGGCAACAACTTAACGCAGAACCATTACTTTGGTACAAAGATGATAGGCATTAAGTTTGCTATTGCCTGAGAATAATCTTTTAGGCGTAAATTTGAATCGTAATGGCAATTTTTTGCGGTTCTGAACGTGACAGATATAACGTTAGACATAAGAACATATCGACTTTTTATGGCTTTCCTTAATTCGGCTATTCGCTTTTTTCTAGTTTGCGTAAGGTAACATTCAGATTATGCAGATTTTTGCGCCGGTATTATCGGTTCTTTTGTGCGTTGACTGGTTATCCCGCAAACGTAGATTTTGCACAACTACTGTATATGTTATATTATATATACCGCCATAGGTACAAGGTCTGTTAGAATAGCGCAGGTCGCGAGATGCCCTTAGCTGCGCTATGTATGTATGACGGCACTAGTTAAATTGAATTGTTAAAGCTGATTAAGTATATATGTACTCCTTGACAGCGCGATAATGAATATGTGTATTTTTTTTTGATGATACAGGTTCATCAGCAGTCTACACATTCCTGCCTGCGGCCTCATACTTGCCCTGTCTGCCACAAGACGTTTTCGATTAAGGCAAACCTTGAGAGGCATCTATTTGTGCACTCAAGTCACAAGACATTTGAGTGTCCCGTCTGCTCAAAGAGATTTGCTCAACCTCAAACGCTTAAGATGCACATGGTATCGCACAACGACGTAAAACCATTTCAGTGTACGCTCTGTGGAAAGGTGAGTGCTTTCCTACTGTCTTTTATTTTTATTTTATCCTAACTTATATCCTAACTCAGAAAAGCCTACGAACCTCACGGATTACTCAATCTTCCATAATTTAGTCTATCATGTAAAGCTTCTACTTATGTCCACTGTAGACCTTTTCAGCGTCGCTATTGCGGTCTCGTTTCTCCGTCTCCACTCCAAGGCGAATTCGAGGGCCCAGTGCTTTCTCTTTACTTCGAGCCGTTCTGCCAGCGACAATCTTAGGAGCATGTTCTTACATTGTTCAATTACTCTGCTTTGGATTAAATGTTAAGTTTGTGGCTGGTTAGGACAGTTCTAAATCCATTATATGATGGTAGGATGATATCTTGCTGCTGTCTTACTACAGATAGAGACCCGCAACGTGCACTACACCTCATAGCTCTGCCCTAGATATAAAGGAGGGTTATTTTTCTATCAGACAACGAACTATCTATCGCCCCATACCTATGCATGTTATTGATGCGAATCTCTATACCTGTGATGTACTCTTGAGTATGAAAATATGGACATAGTATGTATGTATGTATGTATGTATGTATATATATATATATATATATATATATATATATATATATATATATATATATATATATATACAGGTAGTTCAATAAGTTCTTAGAATGAAAACCGAGAATTTTCCAAATCATGTTTTTAAATTTTTCTTATTCGATATACTCCCCGAGAAGCTCAATACACTTTTCCCACCGAGATTTCAGAGCTTTCATACCTCTTGAGTAGAATTCCGCGTCGTTAGACTGAAAATAGGCATTGACAGCAGCCTTAACCTCTTCATTGCTGGAAAAACGCTTTCCACCGAGACTATTCTTCAAATGTCCGAAGAGGAAATAATCAGAGGGGGCCAGGTCTGGAGAATTGGAGGGTTGTTCAATAAGTTCGAACCTCAGTTGGGCCAGTTTTGCCGATGCTTGCCGGGACTTGTGTGCAGGAGCATTGCCCTGGTGAAACGGGACAACCTTCTTCTGCAAAGCGGGCCGTTTCACGATGAGTTCTTGCTGACGGCAGTCCAACAGTCTTGCATAATATTCTCCTGTGATCGTTTTACAGCTCTCAAGGTAGTCGACCAGCATTATTCTACGTTGGTCTCAAAAAACTGTAGCCATCACCTTTCCGGTCAATGCCGTTGTCCGCACCCTCTTCGGAGGTCCTTCATCAGGTGCACACCATTGGCAAGATGCTTCTTGGGTCTCGGGAGTGTAGTGATGAACCCGGCTTTCATCGACGGTCATGAATCTGCACCAAAAATCCGACAGATTGTTCGACATCTTGGCCAAATTTCGCTGTAAAGCCAAAACAGGCGCGTCTTTTTGGCCTTGGTTGAGCAAATGCGGCAGCCATTTTGCTCTAAGCTCTTTCATCTTCAAGTTTTCGTGTAGGATAAAATGCACACTGCCTAAACTAATCCCTAATGCCTCCGCTATTTCCTTAATGTTCATTCGCTTATCTGTGCCAATAATTTTTCGCACTTTCTCTACGTTTTCCTCATCAGTTGCCGTTTTTTGGCCTCCTGGACGTAGTTCATCCTCGGTGCTCCTGCGACCTCTTTTTAACACATTAATCCAGTTGAAAACAGTGGCAAAACATGGCGCAGAGTCACTGTACGTCTCGTCTAACTCAATTTTTACTTGGGTCGCATTCCAACCTTTGAAATAAAAATGCTTGATAACCACTCGAAACTCTTTTTTCTCAATTTTTAAAAATCACGCCGATACGTTGCACGGGAAAAGCTATCAAACGAAATCGCAACGCCCAATCACCATAATATATTGAGTGCTAGCAGTCGAAAAGTTGCAGTTCCTATTAGCGGTGAAAGCGTGCCAAAATTCGAATTCTAAAAAGCTCATTCTAAGAACTTATTGAACTACCTGTATATATATATATATATATATATATATATATATATATATATATATATATATATATATATATATATATATATATATATTTATCTATCCATACGTACATAATGCATACAATATATATATATATATATATATATACATATATATATATATATATTTATATATATATATATATTATGACAGTCGTTGAGATGATAATGTAGTAATAGTACTTTGCTTTATTAACTGATGGTTGATTTACAATATTACGCGAACTAAGAAAACACACATTCATGTAATGGTATATACATCACGATTTCAAAAGTCGAGTCAACGGAACTGCTCTATCGCATTGTTGGAGGTGATATAAGTCACACTGTCGCCCTCACAGATTGACCAAGCATAACGAGGAAATTTAATGGAGCTTCTCGCGAACATGTCTGCCATCTTATTCTCCCATTCAGACATGTATTCGTTGAAAGCTGCCGTTTTCGGTAAAACGTGTATCTCTTGTAAATCCTCAACAAATGGCAGAGACGACACCAGTAAATAGACTAATATGTTAAGACTAGTGCGGCGGAATCTTAACTTCTTCAGAAAAGTGGCAATGATTTTGTTAAGCGCCCTAAAGTTTAACTTCGATAAATAAAACCATATCACTTGAATACCTTGATAAGCAAGCAGTGGGCGCAATCTTGAGTAGATGAATGAATTGCCACAGTGCCGGCATTCGCAGTCCTTTCTGGGTTAATGAAACTGAGCAGACCGACAAAATATATGGTGAAATCGGTGAACACTAGCGAGTGGCAACATGCGAACATGGATAGAGAGATTTGCTGCTGTCTGCGGTAAAATATAGTGGCTTACCAGTCCGTTGCGTGAATTCGATGGAAGGACAAGTACCCAGAAAAGCTAGTACTCTAGGAACACTAGCTTCACTTTATTTAGCTGCCATATGTGCGAAGTGTTAAGATATTTCCACGTCGTTTTGATACCGTCGGTACCTAAGGATGCTACTTTGAGCGTGAATAATGTCCTGACCGTTTAAGCGGACAATTTTGTTGGGTTTCTGTTACCAGCTGCCGCGATGAGCGCTTTTCTACAATGATCAGTTACGTGTTTGAAAAGGCAGTACCTTGAGATAAGACAATTACTCGGAGGAAGGAAAAGCCTTTACTAACGATTATTGATGCCTAAGAGACAACAAGTTGTATCGTAATACTATTGTATAGCAATATACTAGTCTTGCGGTAGACCACAACAATAACAAAGAACATAGTTTGCTTTATTCATGAGGTTTGCATGCTTGCGTCTTGGAAGGATTGATGTAATGCGATTCTATCTTATCTTTCTTCTTGTAGGGTCTGGCGCGTGCTCATAATCTTCGAGCACATATGGCAATTCATCGCCAGAACAAGCCGTATTCTTGCGAACACTGTAGTGCAACGTTTACGCTAAAGGGCAATCTTCAACGTCACCACAAGGAGAAGCACCAGGGGAATTTTGAGTCTTCAACCGGTGGCAGCCTAATGGTCACATCGTCGTCCGTAACGGCAGGCGCAAGCATCGTGTCTGACGACACAGGTCATGTCGGGGGGCTGGAGTCCCTACAAAGCGTGCGAACAACCCATGTACACATGGAACAGATGATTTCAGTCGATGAAGAGGTGTCCCAGTCCGACGACGAGGGAGTTGGGCAAGCAGCGCATTTTGAGCGGACAGAATCTCCGCCGAATCATTCTGCAGGACGGCCATACGCGGGCCAAACGAGCCAGCTAGATCGAAGAGAACGAGATAAAGACGTCCAGAACGACGACGGCGTCGAGGGTCATGACGCCGACGACGTGAACGACAACAACGATGGGCGTCAGTCCGAGGATTCTCTCGAGTCGGAGATCGATCCGGTGTTTGACGAAGAGCCCGAGACGACTTCGGGCGACAACGGACTCACGTCGTCGGGCGGATCTCAGACAGGAACAACAACAGGCCTTGGTGGGCTGGGCGGGGGCGGCCATCAGGGCCCCTCGGCTGGCGGCGGCAGCAGTAGCGGTGCTGCTCAGTCACAGCAACAGCAGCAGCAGCAGCAGCAACCACAACAGCAACAGACACTCTTCCAACCGTACGCCAGCTGCACGAGCACCAGCGCAGCCCAGCAACATCCGGCGGCTTCCACAAGTCCCGAGCTGTTCCATCCGCATCATCACGTACCGCCACTGCCGGCTAGCGTCTTCTCGCAGACGATCAATCATCATCACCATCATGTGGCAAGCCAACTGCCGGTAGCCGTCCCACCAGTTCATCCGTTCTACAATCACCACCACCACCACCACCATCTGCACCCGAGCCATCATCACGCTCATCATGGGCAGACGAGCGCCGCCGCCGCTGCCGCTGCCGCTAACGTGTCCGAACTCTCGCACTTGGGCCACAGTTCTCTGCAGCTACTCCACGACCACACGAGCGGCGCCGCCTCCGTCGCTCCACCTACGGCGGTACCCCCCACAGTCGTTCAGCATCCCGTCGTCAACAGCATGAGCGGGATGGCCGCCATGACGATGAGTGGCGCTTCGGTGAGCGATCTCGGTGCACGCTTGCAGGCCATTCATGCCGCGCTCGACGAACTCGTCCATCAAGGCGTAGTCGGGGCGGCAGCAATGGGTGGCGCCAACAGCGCAGGCGGCCTCGCCAACGACAAGATCACCGCCATCCACCTGGCTGTGGACGAATTGGTTGGCCAGCCGCAGACGGGGGGCGGCCCGGGACACCATGCGGCGGTGGCGGCGGTGGCGGCGGTGGCGGCGGCCGGGCACGTGCCTCATCCGGCGACGGCCCATTCTGCCGCGCACTCGCTAGCGGCCGCCGTATCAACGCCTCCGCATCTTACTCTTCCACATACACATGTTGCTGCCACGGCCGCCACCCACTTAAACCACCACAGCCAGCATCACACAACGCCTCGCGACCTGCAGACTACTAGTCCGGCTGGCAGCACACATCATCTCCACCACCAAGAACAACAGCAACAGCAACAACAACAACACCTCCACCACCACCACCACGTGAACAGTAACGGAGTGGTGGCTGCTGTTTCGGGATCTGCTCACATGTTAGACCTGAGAAGTGTCGGAAGTGGGGCGACAGATGACTCCGCTGCGGGCGGCCAACTAGAGCATCATCTGTGACTGGCAGTTGCCACAAGCCATGAACTGGTCGCAGTCGGTTAAGTCGAATGCTAGTTAGCAATTTAGCGTTTTTGTGTCACACGTAACTACTTGGTTGCTTGGATTATTCGATCAGGCTTGTTTGAGCTATTGTTTGAATGTGTTCAGCTCTGTTTCTCGCATTCGCTTATTCCCGGATTCTCAACTATCCCAAATTGCTCTCATATATTTATATATATATATATATATATGGATCAACCCAGATTACGCATCAAAACCCACTTTTCCCCACAAAAACCCCAGATTACGAATCAAAACCCACTTTTTCTCCACAAAACCCCAAATTACGCCTCAAAACCCTCTTTTCCTTACGTATACCTTTCCTTATATATCTTTCTTATATATATCCCACGAGATTTTTGCGGACGCGTCTGCAGAACGTGTCCTGTAATAGGTGACCCATGCCTGACTCTGATTGTTTCCACTGCCGGTCCGCAACCCGCCAGCACGTACACGAAACGGTTTCTTGCCGTCCCCGGCAGGCAAAAAACACGCTTCATATATGTTACCCTTTGTGTTTACGTCATTATTTTTGACCGTGTCACGGAAGAGGCAGGCATTTGCATCTCCTTTAATTCGGTGCCGTGTTTTTGGGAGTATCCACGTCCAAGTTTGTGAGAGCTGATACTTCTGATACTTAGACTCTCTCAATTACGCCCCACACATACGTGTCCAACGGGTTTAAATCGTGGCTCATGCTCACATGCTCAGATAACCACCACTGTACTTAATGGCTAGTATAAGTGGGAGCGTCTGGAAGTCCCTTAGACACTTTATGTATCCACGATCTCATAATAGCTAGTAGAACATGCAAGAAAAGTTCTTGTAATGAGTTCGCCTTTCAGAAGGAAGTCTGCGATAGGCGACTCCTTTACTGGGCACCACACAGTGAACGTGTATACTGGCCGGGAATTTGGATCCCGGGCGCAAGCCAGCGGTCGCTCTTGCTGATTGAATCTTTTGCATTTGCCGTGTGAAGATTGTTCGTCAGAGAAGAAACGAAGGTGACCTACTGATTCATGCTTGAGAGAATAAGATGAGCAAATAAACATTAAGCAAGCTCATTGGTTTTACGGCCACAGATCGTGTTTTTGATGAGATAGGAAATTGGTACATATGTGAACCAATTGCCTGCACATGGTCGGTATGGCCACGTTAGCTTCACACGCAAGATCAAAATGCAGAGAGCTCTCAAAATTGGCTGTTTTGATCAGCTTGTCTGTGTGTCCATTCTGTGTGATATTCGGTGCTAGAAACTGTTCTATGTCCGTCACCGCGCATTTTGTACAAAGCGATGCCGTGCCACAATTCGGGACGCGTTTCGACAATGGTTTGCTATGCTTCAACTATTGAGAAGAACTATAGCAGTACATTTCTCTGAAAAACCGTTTATTCTTTTCAAGGAGAATAACACACGTTTGCAGTCAGTTTATTCTGCTGTTTAAGCGGCGAAGGTATGTGACACCCATATATCTTTCAAAGGTTTCACGTGGCACCGACTAGTTAGGAGGTGCCAGCGAGAGAAACGATTTTCTCCGTATCTACCGCGGAAGGCCGAGTCGTATGTGGCCGATCGGAAACAACTAAAATCACCAGTACAAAAGCGACGAATCATTGAATTGCAAGCCGATTATTGGCGAGTGCACTCGCGGCCGCTTAGAAAGAGAGCCGTGCTTGGTGCGCTCTGATGGGTCGCAAAATCAACCAAATAACTCGAAGAAGTTGGTCTCAGCGCGCGGCTCGTCGTTTTATGTCAACCATTATTGGTACACCAAATTATGTTGCTGGCGCGTTGCTCATTCATATAGTTCTTCAAAAGTTCGCTGAAGTTCCTGAACCTCACCAGAGTTGAGTTGAAAGTGCCATAACAAATTAATACACAGTCCGATTTTGGTCTCATACCGCTGTCAGTCCAATACAGACGTGTTCGAAATAGAGTCATGAGTTTTCTTCCTATGCTCCAGGCTCCCTATCTATCATGGAATAGTGCATCCCTTAACTTGTTTTAACGAATTGCCTATGTGTCTGCGAAATTTGTTGTTTGATGCAGCAGTAGTGCAGTAATGACGCAAAGAAACAACGAGGACAAAATGTACAGTAATATAGCAACAATGGCAGGAAACGACAGCAACTGCTACAAAAAGCAACAACAATAATTGCAGATAGAAACAACAAGTTGATTTTACCGCCATCCGGCTGACCATGAAGAGGTTAATACATCTGACCATAACTGGTCTGCTTTGTCAGTCATGAGCAAAGAAGAAAGTGACGGCAAATTACCGTAAGAGAAAAATCGTGAAGCAGTGTATGTCTATATAGTGTCGTCAACTGGTATATATATGCGTATGATGAAATGTGATGAATATAATCTTCATATATAAGGTCGATTTGTACCGCCCCACTCCGGAGAATTACTGTATGAAATGCGCTTATACGGTAGTGCGCCGAAAGTTGACGATTCGGCTTAAAACTTGAGTCTACGAAGACAAGTGGCAACAGTTGTATAGAATGTAAGTAAAGTAAAAACGATGTATATATATATATATATATATATATATATATATATATATGTACAAGGATTTTGTTAAGGCCACTGTAGGATATATTTTTAAAGGTACGGGTGAGTACAGTTATAATTATTTCAAACTTACAAAAGTGATGGACGAACACATTGCATCGGCTTTGACAGGACCTTCTTCTGATCTTGTTGTGCAAGTTTGCTGTAGCTGTGGCCAATATTTTGAGAGTAGAAGGGTTATGATGTGGTTCATGATGTCCTCAATGCTTCATCTAGTCATCTGAAGACAAAACAAACGTAAATCTTGCGGTATTTGTTTGGTGAATTTTCGTTCGGTGTTCAGTGATGAGGCAAAGTAGATCTATATACATATATACATGTGAGTGCTACTTGTAGAGTGTAATTGTAATATATTTCTTGTTGTGTTTCTTAGTTGTGATATAAGTGAAATGAGGTTACCACATTTTCATTTTGAATGAGCGTTTGCTGAAATATATATATATATATATATGTGTGTGCCTATGGCACGGGTTTGCGATGATACGTCACGGACCTGTGCCTATGGCACGGGTTTGCGATGATACGTCACGGACCCGTAACATTCGGTACCCTATCATCTTGTGATTTGCTAACTAATGCGAATGTTTTTTTGGCCACACGAGTCATGCTTGGGCTTCTTTTATTAATATTTTGTTGATGTTTGCAGCGATGCTGCACATTTCGGTCAGACAACCCTGCCACGTTTGGCGGCGAGGAACTGAGCGTTACGTGTTAAAGCAGTCGCGCATAAGGCTGCTTGAAGTTTTCTACACTGTACATACTCATTGAGATCAAACACTGAGACTATGATCTATATAAGGGGCGATTACAATGAACCGGAATATCTTTATTGCAGAACAGTAAATGAGGCAACTGGCGGATTACACTAAACAACTCGAAAACTGGTGACAGCCCCGGACAACCGGTTCAATGTTTCTAAATACAAGGGTTCTATAGGAAATCAATTGAACGAGGTTCCACTGTTATTGAAAAGCAAGCACTCCACTTTTCATCCAAGAGTATATATATATATATATATATATATGTGTGTGTATATATATATATATATATATATATATATATATATATATATATATATATATATATATATATATATATATATGTGTATATACAGTGCATCATTTTTGCTGTCTTACCGATCTTATTAGACGACAACATCACCTAGGTGTTCATGACATGTATACAACAGTGACTATAGTAATCGATATTTTTGTAAATAGCTGTGAGAGCGCATCCAGAGTCTTGTAAAAACGTACGTAGGACAATACATCAATAAAACATAATATATAAAAATCACATCATGTTCAGCTCGCCTCAATGTGCATTCGGTTAAGTTAGAATTAGGACTCAGATTAGTATACTGGCGTTTTAATGAAACGCATACATAACACTGTAGTTTATATATATATATATATATATATATATATATATATATATATATATATATATATACATAACACTGTAGTTATATATATATATATATATATATTCAGCAGAGTCTGTAAGAAATTATTTTAAACATTTTGTCTATTGCAAAGTTTACTGATTTTTTCACTGAAGCGTTGGCATGTTTTGTCTGTGAAAGGGCTTCCAGGACTTGATGCTTTCGTGGTTGAGGGAGTGGTTATTTTCTGAGTATGATCAAAAAGTTCATTTCACTAACATTTGTTTGCAATCTGCGTTAGAATAGTTTTTGTACATGATTCATTAATTATTTATCTCAAGGTAATGCTCCGATTCGGATAAGCCCAGGCAACAGTGGTGAAGCAACTGATCGTAAATAGTATTAGTAAGAATGCTCCCACGCTTTGCTAATTGAGTGGTTCAGTTAGAAAATAGCAGATCGGGTTAGCCCACACACATACTACACTTATCCCCTTCCTGAGCTGGACTTCATGCCAGCCCGGCTCATGATGTGCAGTAGTACTACGGGCTGACAGAAAAAGTGGACGCTGTCCCCACCCAAGACAGGTGTCATGTCAGATGGCAGGCTTAACTCTCCATCGCACCCCGTGAACTCGGCATGTGAGATGAAACGTATCGAGTAATTCCATGGTTTCTACCTGTTCACTTTTTTGCCATTTAGTCATCGTTCCTTTTCTTGATATTTTTGTTTTTAGAGGGGTTTCTCCAAACCTCCCTTTTTTGTTTGCGTTGAGATTCCATGGGGTCGTTACAGCGAAGTTCAGGGCAGCTCGCGTGCAGATTTTTCTATACGCTTGAATAACACGCAGTGCCGGGACGCAGTGTTTGGACTCGCCGACAGAGCTAAATGTTGATGTCTTTTGTCAGTGCCCCTTTGGCCCAGGCTGGGGCTCCGAATAAGATCATGGCTTCAGCCACTGACATTAGTAGCGTTGCCTTTTGCCCTCCGTTTGGTATCTTGACTATGTCCTTTGCTACTTTCATGGTTTCAGCGTCATGCATCAGCATCAATCTTAGAATTGAGTACCAGCGGCTCCTCGATTGAATTTTGAAACGAAAATCCGCTGCATGGTTTATTCGAGAGTGTTTTGAACTTCACAGACATTTCCTAAATCCGCTATCAGCAGGTCAGATATAAACTCGGTATATTTGGTTAGACTTGCGTGTCGTCATCCGCTGGCATCGGTTCATTTTAAGATATTCTTTGCACATAAACTATACTTAAATAAATCGATATAAACGCGGCAGCAACAAATTCTGGCAACATATTATTTGCGTCACTCCCCAGCAACATTGGCGTTGTCGGGTTCGTATGTTTGCCTGAAAAATGTAGTTTTCCTTGAGGCCGTTAGAAGACTTGGCTGCGCAGACCCACACCATTACGTCAATTTAGGAACTCGTCAGTTTAGGTATGATATGAGAAAAAATCGCATCCGTTAGCCTGAAACAAAAACAGGTGTTTTAAATGCGTTCAAAAAAATATTCTTCAATTCAGCGTTGCATTGGTACTATATGATTATATTCAGATATGCAGGATCATCTACACAATGATACCCGGGCTCGGCTCTGCGGGCTCTGTACCGGACAGCGTATGCTACGTACTAAAAGCCACAAGTTCCGCTTGAAGCTGGGAATAGATCTCACCTGAATGAGGTATGGCGTTTATCCGTGGACAACGGTCATTTGTAAATGAAACGACGGCTACGTTACGGAACACCAGCTGATGGCAATATTTTTTTTAGTTACAGCTTTATATATATATATGCACGCTATTCGAAAAGATGGTCATCTAATGATCAATCATTTACGTACCCAATGGATAGTGGTTCTATTTGTGGTTGTGAAGTTGTAATTTCACTGGCCAGTTTTTACAACGTTCAACGCCTCGTTGGCGCTGTAGCCGGTTTCCAGAGTTGCGTAGGCCCACAGAAATAAAGGAACTCGGTGCTTTTCTTGGCCGTATGCGTGATCTTCTATATTAAGATTGCTTTAAAGGTGAAGTCTGAAATATTTTCAAAGAACAGCGTTTGTGGCCGGGATCTCCTCGCAGAATGAGTTCCAGTGATCTACTTTGCTACTACTTAATAGCCCTGTGGGAGATATCATGCGGGGGAGTGCCCCAGAGTTGAATCACTGGCCAGGCTGGCTCAGTGACCGTGTTTTTATGTATAATATTTGACTATATACCTAACAAAGGTGATTAATAAATAAATTAATTAATAGCCCTGTGTAGAGCTCCTCGTGCTTGCCTGTGCTTCTGCCGTAGATATGAAAGTTCTGACCAGTGCCTTGCTCCGTAGCGCGTGCACACTAGTCACAAGCGGTGGCAGGTCTTTAGATTTTCGGCAATCCGGCTATTTCACCAGTAGTATAGGAGGCGATTGGCTATCTTAGGATGTGGATGGGAGCTAGATTCTCGGCAGACTTCCTTTAGTAATGCAGATATTTCTACTGGCGAGCAATCAATAGGATGACGTATTTTTCCACTAAACACTTGTGTGATTAAACTGGTAAAGCGTTACCTTTGTGTGGGAGAAAAAGACTGCGAGCAACTTAAGTGGCAGAAAAGGCTACGATATGTTCGGATAGGGTTTCTGTCGTGCGCCTTGTGGATCTTCCGGTCGATTATTTGATGAGTTATTCCTTCTGTAGCATATACAGCGTTTATATGTGTGTGTGTGTCGTTATCGAAGGTATACCCAACAGTATTTACGATCTGTAGACAAGTGCAAGTTAGTCATTTTAGGAGGCTGTCCTTTTCCTTGGTGGGGAGTTGCGTTTCCGATGACTGTGGGCCGCCAGTGAAGCCCCTCTCACAATTACCCTTTGGTGACCGCGGATTTTTACGCTGTGGTGTAGTTTTCTGAGGAAGTCCCCGTATTTCTGTAAAAACTTCGGGGAAATATACACTGAGAAGATCGCATGGATGATACATACAGTAAGTGTTATACACATACATTTTACATTCGAGTCGGCCGTTTGTGTTGGCGAATTGTTCGAATTTGTCGGCAAATATTTTTTGATCACACACTTCCTCAAGCACGTCATCACTCTGTCCGCCGTGGGCGCAGATAGGTTTTCTACTTAGTAGTTTAACCCAATTTGAAACTGCCTAAAAAGATCGCCTTGCTCAGTGGTATGGTTTGTCATCTAATCTGAATGAGTAACGCTTAAAGAGATTTTTTGTTTCACCAAGTTCATCCCATACCTGCTGGGTGACTTGCCTGAGTTAAGCTAGATGTTGGTGGTGTGTGCGTCCAATTTAGCTCTTCGGGATGCGCCAAACAGAGAAATTAATTAGGTTGGGATGAGTCTTGTCAATGAATTCGGAGCGCTACTTTTAGCCATTCCTGTGATTTAATGTTTGCGTTAAAGTGCCACGCACTGCATCATCTTAATTCCACAGCCAAGCTGCAGTGAGGCAATTAACTTAAGGATACACTTGATTGATTTGAAGACAGGTATGGGTTTTCAGTTATTTGAGCTGGCCGACGAAAGCGCGCCGGGTTTTCTCGGATAACTGAAGAAAGAATGCGTCCTCTAAATTTGAGTCTACAATGAAGCGTGCCAGTGCAGAATATCGCTTCAGGCTCAATTGGTGTGTCCCATCAGATGTGTAAGGAAAGAGAACTTAAATAGAATCTACTTTTGATCTAAATATAATTAATAAAGTATCCGTCATGCGTCGGTGTTTGAAGCCAGTCCTACGCGTTGCCATTGATGCTATATAATTAGTTATACCAAATAGATTTTCTGTTGTTTATTAAGACTCGGTGTAGGTTATTCTATGAAACTATTTTATTCATTGCAAATTGTGCTAATTTTCAAGCACATCAACATAGAGTGTTTTCCTTTATAAATGTATAATGGAATGGTAACGCTATATATAGCAATCCATTCATGATCCTCCAAATTCAGAATCTTCTTCGTAGAAATCCATGAAGATGATTTGCAAATGTAGTCGATACTCGTAGCAAAAAGCTGGATAGTGGCTTTAGTCCGTCAAGTGGGCAGCTGTAAAGCAGCGTTCCTAAGAGCAAGTGAACTGTTTAACCAAGCAGGTCACCTCGGTGGCGAGAAGCTCCGCATTTAGTTTTCCTTCTGTTTCACCGAGCGCTTCCGCATATACTCGCACGATATCCTCAGTTCCTGAAGGCCTGCCGCAGATACGATATCAATAATATTCACTTTTATTCATATTATGATATAAATCACATGTGGACAGAGGTGTTGTGCTCTTTATGGGTGATTCGCTGCAATACGGTGCCAAGCTGGCTATGCTGAGATATTGTCTAAAAGGAGAACGGGATGGCTTATCCAGATTCGGCACACATATATGTCTCTCAAGTCTAGCATTTTAACAAGCAAAACATAACTTTAAAGCAAACTAGTCTCAAAACAAATAATTTAGTTAATAGTACTCAACAGCTGCAGTGCACTCTGCCCACACTGCCTTTAGGAAAAAGCCCAACGAAGATGTTTTCATTCAGCTGAGCACCGTAAGTAAAGCTGCATTGGATGAGTGTGCCTCAAACAGAAACTTACCTAACGAAGGATCGTCCCTTCGGATACTTCGCTACGGCGGCATCGATAGCGGCCTGAAGGCCTTTTGGGGCGGTACAGGTTCTCGCTGCGTTAGTTGTCTGAATTACTGAACGATCCGGAACCTACCAAGCACAGCAGGTCACGCCAAAAGCGACAGATATAGCAAAGCGTGCTCAGTTATATTAAATCTGCTAAAATTTCTCGCAAATCGAGAAATATAAAATGCAATCAGGAATTATCATATATATTTATATATATATATATATTATCAACAAAGCTTAAATATGATCGGCAATTCTGCGGTCCTCATCAGCTGGTTTTTGCAGCTACTGGCGGTACAAAGATCGGAATTCACGCCTCCCGCGCATTTATAAACTCCCGCCGTGGCCCGACCGTTCTGGTAAAGCTAGATTTTAGGAATACCTTTAACAGCGTCAGAAGAGACCACCTGCTAAACGCGGTGAAATGCTACACCGCGCAAATGTTTCACCAGCTACGTGTGGCTTACGGCCAACCGTCGCACTTGGTCTTGACACGCGCCACCATATCTTCGCAGGCCTTCAACAAAGAACCGGCCCTTGGGTCAGCCCTTGTTCTCTTTTTGCGTAAAGGACTTGATCGACTTCTTACTGTATCCTTTAAATACCTAGTACCTGCATAACGGTGTGCTTGGGGGTTATCTAGCTACGGTAATCAGTGATATTCACAGAGTCCGGGGCTTCTGGAGGCTCTGTGGTCTATCCGTTAACCCCCGGGGAATGCGAAGCCTACGTCACGGGCTCCGAGGATATCATCTCGCCGAGTTTATCAGAGCTATGCCATCTTCTTCCCGGTTGCAAGGTCGTCGAGGCTTTAGACGCGTGGAGAGAATATCTTGAAGTACCCGCCAGCCGTCTTCCATCGCTAGGATCTCATCGAGAAATATACCTACCGAGATTGTACTTTTCGGCGGCCCGGATAACTCACTAGCTCAGAGGGGCCAATTGTTTTTGCTTAACCTTCGAGCCTTCAACGAATAGACCTTAAATACACTGGAGGTGCTCCTGAACGTCTCTACGCAAAAGGCGCCGGGCCTGGTTAAAGGCTCTCCCCAGTATTCGCTTAGGTGCTCTACTAGATGACGACACTCTTAAGATTAGTGCGGGGCTACGCCTGAGACAATTCTCGTATTTCCCCATTAATGTAGATGCGGCGATCAAGTGGGGTCACAGACACTGAGGGGGACCTGGCCCGTAGGCGCACAAACTTATTCAACGTGTCGGCAAGGCGCTCAATCGTTTGACAGGGGATACTAAAGCTGTCGAGTATCTGCACCAGAGATTGGACATTCAGCGGGGTAACGCCTCTGTTTGTGGAACTCTGCTAGACTGTACACCCCCGAGCCTGGAGGATATGTGATGTTTTCATTTATTTTATTCGGCGTACACGTTCATAAAAAGACAATGTTATATTTTTACATAGAAGCACATAAAGCTGTGTTAATTATTCATATATATACCAATGCAAAAAAAAATAACTTACTTTATTATATATAAACTCAATTATATAAATAGTAATATATATATATATATATATATATATATATATATAATTTTGGGTGTGCCTGGCTTTTCCAAAGAGACGTACCGTTATTTTGATCTGCTTTGATGGGAGATCGTCATACTCCTTTAGCCATTGGGTGACATCCATATCCATTTGCCTGTCAATCGAACAATTAAGCACCTAGTGGTTAATATTAGCCATGCCATGTATGTTAGCTTGCCTGTAAATCGAACACTAAAGCACCTTACGACTAATATTAGCAACAAGCACTATCGTTTACCAGAAAGTTATGAGATATTAACAAAATAGTTATATAGCAGATGTCGGAACGCTTTGTTGAAGCTACGGTTCGTTCAAAACGCAATCGCTTCAACAAATTTCGGGACTGCATTTTTCCAGATGTGCGAACACTTAGAGGCGTCCATATGAATCTGAATCTTGTTTTGTTGTATACTACCACACATTTTGGAATACGGTGTTTACGATATGATCCGTCAGCATGCCGAGACAATTCGAGTGACCAACGTCCAAATATAGCTGTTCCACAAAGGTGCGAGCTTCAAAATGTAAGGTGAACACTATGCTCATCACTTTTTCGAGGATTGTCAAGGAACTTGTCCCTCCTGGCCAGACTCTGACAGGGCCACGCTTCCAGCTCCGGCCCACACCTGCCTTCTTCAATCGTTCAGGACTACCTTCGCAGAGAAGATGCGCGAAATCCCCACGCATTTCTATCGAACTCGAGCCATGACATCCTCTGCTTGGAAGGAACCCCTGCAGGACCTCCGACATGTCATCACTCGATACGCTGTGCATGGCCTCCATCACCAGCTTTGTTCGCGAAGAGACTTTCATGAGCCGCAAGCAACCTGTATATGTAGACATTGCCTTCAGCATTGCCCCCGATATCATTTCGAGGGGTGCCAGAGCTTCGATAGCCTACGACGGTTGGCAAGGGAAAGCAACTAATTAACCATTGTTTTTAACCATTGCTTTTAAATCATATGACATGTAATATACCTTTTTGGTCAATAAATGAGAAGATGAATGATTTCAATGTATAAGTTCCAACACGCCTGTTTGGAAAAGACATTTTGCTGACCTAGATCTCTTAGCATGTCCGCTTATGCTGCCTCTCAAACCAGTCCTAAAATAAATGGATGGCATTTGTTCATGTAACTAACATGCCAAACAAATAATAAATCTATCCATCTTAAACCACATATATAAGCGTTCAAAAATTGCTATGCCTCTTGGGAAAAATTTCTCTAAGTGCATCGTCATGTATCATTCTGGCTCTGGCTATGGATCCCATCATAGCCACCACACCTAGACAAGATTCCCGTAGCACAGCACCGGTAGAAACAAGCGACGCGGTTGAGCTTTTCTGAGGTTGTTGGTAAATAAAGACTCGGATGGATAGAGGGAAGGCGCAATTTTGGAGAGTAGCGTGCCATTAGAAACCGTCATCGGCATTGGTCGCATGGCTGGTGAAACCCAAGAGCGGAGCACACAATTTGGTGGTACCACAATACATTTTGCGTACACGTGACAATTAGAGAATGTGGCTTCTCTTCAAAAGATCTAGAACGGCCTAAAAGGCAAGCATTTTTCTGTCGAGTTACCGGACCAAAATAAATGACCTCCAAGTGACTTGTATAGATCCGCAGGGAGACCGTAAACCAATGGTATTTAAGAGAAGAAACAGGAAGACCGTAAACCAATTATCTGATACTCCTGAGGGAAAGAGTACAAGAAGAGCCAGGACGGCATTGTCGAGACAATTGTACAATCGTCTACGATACGCATAAAGTATCATACCAAAGAGGAGAAGGTGCATAGGTTATGCCTCTCAGCGAGGGGTCTAAGTTGGAGGAGAACACATCTGTTAACGAGCTTAACAAGCAAAGAGTAAGTACTGCTATATGTATGTATGTATGTATATATATATATATATATATCAGATGGCCCCTATAAGCCATCCCAAAAAGATATCATTATATCCAAAATACAAGCCCTGAATCAGATGGCCCCTATAATCCATCCCAAAAAGATATTATTATATCCAAAATACAAGCCCTCACAAACTCATTTCCCAAACGCAACATAATTTCAACAGACCTTACTCATCTGTCAAATATAATTTGCTCAGGTGAGGACCACACTATCACTTTAAACGACTTTCTAAACAAACATTTTACACACACTGTCCGACGTCGTGCCTTTAGAGAAACGCCTTCCACTGAAGCGCGAGTATCTAAAAGGCAACAGCGACGTCAGGACTACGCAACCACTCAAAAACTTTTTAGCCAAAACCGATCCAAATGCGCTCATGAGGTGCTGGACGGCAAGCACACCATACACAACATGCAGGCCCCCGAAGTTGTAGAACACTGGGCCAACACGATGACACAACCACCCCCTGAACCACTCCCTTGCCCCGTATACACTCCCAACTCTGATCTCTTTGAGGTTTCCCTCCCTATCTCCCTAAAGGAAACCCACGTAGCTCTCCGCGGACCTTCTAAAGCTCTAGGCTTGGACGGGGTTTGTCTTTCGTCCCTCCGTAAACTCCCGTTAAAAGTAGTCTGTTGTATTCTTAACATACTATTAATTAGCGATATTGCCTCAGCCCATGAAAGTGCTCGCTTAGCGTTCATCCCTAAAATTAACAATGCCACATCCCCAAGCGATCTGCAACCCCTATCTATTAGTTCATACTTACAACGAACGCTTAACAAAATTCTCTCTAGACTCCTCCAGAACTCTATTAAGCTTCTCCCAATCCAGCGAGCGTTTCTCCCCTGTAATGGTGCCTTCGAGAATCTTGCGGTTCTGGATGGTATCCTTAACGATTCCAAGTCTGCAGGACGTGAGCTCAGACTCGCCTTAATCGACCTCCGTAAGGCGTTCGACATGGTGAGTCATGACTCCGTCCTGTGGTCACTCCGGACTCGCAGATACCCGGAGGTATTCATTAATTATATCGAACGCTTGTACCTCTCATCTAAAACTCTCATAGAATTTGGACAAGAATATCGCACATTTCGGCCAACTAGGGGTGTTAGGCAGGGAGATTCTCTGTCCCCCCTTTTATTTAATCTAGTTCTCGACGACATTCTTTCAAAATTAGACAAAACTAATATCGGGTACCAACTTACTGATGACTTCCGCGTTATGGGCTTAGCCTTTGCGGATGATCTCATCCTTTTAGCCTCCACGAAATCTACTCTCCAACGGCTCCTTAATATTGCGGACCCACTTTTGAAATCCCGAGGCCTTGAAATTAATACTAATAAACGCTTTATTATCTCCCACCTATTTAATAGGAAGGAAGGTAAACATTTTAACAATACCGTACCAGAATTTAACGTTGGAGATCGGCAATTGCCAGCTAAAGGTATGAGCGATCGATGGAGATATCTTGGAGTCGACTTTGACAGCAATGGCAGAGTTGACTCCACCAAGGATATACTCTTTAATTCACTCAACAGACTCACGATAGCTCCTCTTAAACCCCACCAAAGACTCATATTTTTGAAAGACTTTCTCATTCCCCGTCTCCTATATAAACTGGTCTCCGGTCCTAGACCATCTTACGCACTCCTTAGCGACCTAGATAAAGAGATCAGAAAGGTTGTTAAGTCGAAATGGCTTAAGCTCGAAAACTCGGTGCCGAACGCCTACCTGTACACGCACACAGCACACGGCGGACATCCCCTGCCTCCAAACATTCATTCCCAGACTCCGCCTCTCGCGCCTGACAGCACTACAACACTCCACGCACCTTGGGGTGCGTGGAGAACCACCGAGAACTTCAAAAAAGATCTTGCGAAAACAAGACTTCTTTGCGAGCGCTTGGGAACCTCTATTGAGACCGCTACACAAGAGACAGATTACTGATCTCAACAACTACACAACACGTTCGATGGGGCAGATTTAAAAAAAGCACACGAAACGCCCTTTGTACATTACTGGATTACGGGTATGCCCTACCTATCTGGTAAGGAGTATTTAAACCTGGATCAACGCACTACCAACGCGTGCCAGATTGGCCAGGGGACGCCCGGGCTACAACAAACGTTGTAGGCACGGGTGTAATGCGCCTGAAACGTTGGCTCATGTCGCTCAGATGTGCGATACAACACACCAACAATCCATAAAGAGACATGACGACGTCTGTGATCGCGTGGCGCGTCTTCTCCGCGAAAGGGGTCATGAGGTGGTTCGTGAGCGAGTATTCCGTCGACCGGGCGCACCGGGTCTGAAGCCCGACCTCGTGATAACAACACCTACCGAGGTCTGGGTTTTAGATGCCGAGGTTTGCGGCCCGAACCGGGACCTGGCAAAAGCGCGGCAAGACAAGATCACCAAATATGACGTCGAGTTCCTAAGAGCGGCGCTCCCCGACCCGCAAAAACCTTGCAGATTCGGATCCATCACTATCTCTATGAGTGGTGTATGGGACTCCGAATCTGCGAGGACGCTCTTGGGGCTCGGCGTCACTAGAGGAATCTTATGGATCTCACCATTTTAACTTTGCAGGGAACCTTGAGGATATACCGCTCGCACCGGATTCATAAGAGCGGGGGCTACCATCAAGCAAGGACACGGACAACTGATTCTTAACTTCACGTGACACCTTTTTACCACCATTTTCATTAAGGCGATCACTGTTGAGTGTGCAAACGTATTGTAAATGATTAATAAATCATCACAATATTTTCTATATATATACAGAGAGACAGAGAGTATCACCTGAGAGTGGCTTCGGTAAGAAGCATGTCGGACAAGGCGTCGCCAACGGTTTCATTTGTTAAGTCGATGAAGCTGATCAGATTCCGTGAAGCCATAGAATTCGAAGACGAGATTTTCCGTTTTGCCTGCTTGCTAAAATGTATCTGATGAAAGACGGGTCAAATTGTGTAAGTGCATACATTTTAACGATGCTCTACTGTGACATGGCTAGACTACAGAGCTCTTAAACCGTGAGATGAGCTAAGCATAATCATGTAAGTAAAGTGCTAGGCTATAGCAAAACTTAAAGCACAATTGTCTAATAGATCTGTAAAAGAAGGTCAAGCATGAATACCATTTAATAAAAAATAAAATAAGAAAATAGAGTAGAAACCGTTTGGTTATTATACATATTCATCTAAAAAACAATCCGATTGAATATATATATATATATATATTATTTACTTAATATATATATATATATATATATATATATATATATATATATATATATATATATATATATATATATATATAATTATTTTGTTAATTTACTATAAATTCTTAAATACCGATCCATGTCCGTTGGCTTCAAAGTAAACTCCAATATCGAATTTAAGCGCCTCACGGTGAAGGGATTTTACCCCGGTAGGTACACAGGATACAGAAACACCCTAAAAGTGCACACAGACAAACGCCTCGTTAAGCACTAGCGCAGCAAAGCAATAGTAAAAATGTAGTATGGTGTAAAGACTCTAGTATTGATTAGAACAGACCAACAATTGCAATTTTGCGAATTCATATTCACAAAATGGCGATTTTTGGTGCAAAAAGGCTTAATCTCACATGGCTCGTCCATTCAGGTCCTACTACAGCAGATGAACTTAAATAGTCAACACGTGACATCTGCGCGCTTCCGTGTATATAAATCAACATGCTCTAAATGAATGCATGCACAAAGACACATCCGAATACTATGTATTACCAGTTTGTTCAAGATGAAGTCCGTTGAACTTCCATTTGCGTAAGCCGTCTGAACGATTCCGAGGCTTAAATCCTTCGTGGCGGGGATCTGATCCAGAAGCTTTTTTATATACTTCATGAGTAAAATGGCAATCCGATCTCCATCAAGCAACCTGCAAAGAAACATAGGGGAAATAAATAGCTTAGTAACAGTGAGTAGAAATAGATAGCTTAGTAACAGTGAGTTTTCTTTTTTCATACAAAATATATATTTATTACACAGCCACTTCAAGCCTAGTAAACCTAGCACCGCGGCCGCATTTTCACGTTAAACTTCTATTGATACTCTCTGCAGCTAGCCACTGCGGCGGTTGTTGTTGCCACAGGGCCAGAAGACTCTTGTGTTAACGCAAACTGACGCAAAAAGGGTCAACTCATCTGGCCGTAGACCTGGGTCAGCTAACAGTCCCGATTGGCTCCTTCTCGTTGACACATTAGCGGATTGCAGTGATTTTTCAAATAATTTCGTTAAAGGAGGCGCGGCTTTCGAGTGTCTCCCGGAGCTTGTGGAACAGCTGAGACCATGCTTTTCCGTCGGCGACAACGTGTGTTGCAAGTGAAAAAGCATGCGGCGCAGGTGCAGCCTCTTCTAACCCCCAGGACAGCAACGTTGCGGGGTCCAGCATCGTTGCCGGCTGCGGTGAAGGGACGGTTGGAAGCCATCTGACGCTGCGAGCGCATCTGCCAAGTTCATTTGCCGTGCCGTCCAGAAGCTCCTGTTGAGTGGTTTTGACTCTGAGAGTATCCAGGGCAACCCGACGTGTCCTATCACGCACCACGCAGTGATGCTTGGTCTTCATTACCCGTTCTGGGAGCTGAGATTCGGCGCTCGGAGGAGCTACATATGAAATTAATTCTTCAAGAAAAATGATCGAACCCAGTAATGCGACCTGCGCCAAATCCGTTTTACGTCGAATTCCTAGTCCTCCCACCGAGGGGGAAAGGGTAGCCTAATCCCAGCATACTAGGGGCCAATTGTCTGGCACTTCCTGCTCAGAACGATTTTTGCTGAGATCACAGTAAGGGGAGCTTCAAGCAGATCGATGATGTTTCATCGATGCATAGCTTGATGTCTGAGATAAGGTCTTGGGCCATTCGGATCAAGCGTTCGTCACAAGAAACGGAACATCTTAAAGCATTAAGCTGCGATCCTGACGTTGCACTGAAATTGGTTATTTTGTGCACATCATCAAAAGTTTCGCTAATCGTTCTATCATATAAAAAAACACGACTTGCATTTTGACTTCAGAACGGAGAATAACTGACAAATCGTGAGACAAAAGGGCTGGGCCACATGGGTGTACTTGCTGTACCTCGAATTTCGATAGTACAATTTTTAAATAGATTAGGTGGGTCTCTGTACATCTGGGAGACCGCGGGGTACATTTCTGGAAAGTCTAGTTTTATCAACACTTTTTTTAACCGACCAATTATTTACAAAATAACTTGCAGCGTAGACAGCAGAACAGGGGCGCCATTTGTCGACAATCGGCGCCATGAACTTGAAAATATGAACATTGCACGCTAGCCACCGTACGAATATGATCGAATGCCATAGGGCGGAGGCTGCCGCTCTATTCTAGCTACTAATCGCATTTTCGCCTAAGATGTTCTAAACGTCCGGACTTGAGGCCTCCACTCGAGCTATTTGAGAAACTCTGAATTGCTCCCATTGGAGTAACGTTGATTTCGTCCTTGGCATGCAGAACATTTTGGCGGCGGACATGTTGACCTATCCGAATGACTTTCGCTAAGTATGCGAAGCGTGGTGGAGTCTTTTGGAGCCAGCAAATCCGTTGAATTGCTGGCCTATCCGACTGATTTTTGTTAAGTATGCAAAGCGTGGTGGGCTCTTTTGAAGCCAACAACTCCGTTGAAATTAGTATGCGGGCAGCTGCGGAAGCCTCCCCTTAATCCAATTCGTCTGCACCACTGAACTCTGGATTTATCACCCTTTCTTTACAATTACAAAGTCGGCTAGAATTATCCCGAACAAGTGAACACAGAGACTTTCCCTTTGCTTTTTTGCCGGGTGACTGTGCGGACAGATGTTGCAGATTGAAATCAGCCAGACGGGTCCACGAGACTAGACGAGGGACAAATCTACTTGATCATGCTAGTCTGTTTAGCAGCGACTATGGACCCCACACTACGCGGAACGATCCAGAGATTTTTGCATTTGACGGCAAAGCTGACGTCGGGGCCCATATTGTCGGCGTCAGAGTCAGTGGCGTCTTGATGTTGCCTTGCATTGCCCACGGCGTTGCCCACAGACGAATGTCCAGTTGTCTATTCATCATTTGAATTGGGATAAAACGACCCCAGAGTCTCACCAGCTAGTGATCACCCAGTAATCGCCAAAAAGACGGCGTGTGGCGAAGTCGATGCGGACAACTGCCGTAAGTGGCTTCATGGTTTGATTTCGGCAAGGCTGCAACCAGTGTTGCTTATGCGAACCAAATGTAGTTCGTGAAGCCCCAGCGGTGTCAGGGTGGGGGAAGGCGGTCTGCCTAGGGACATTAATATGCTGACTTATCCAAGCTGTAGCAAAGTTGGCACTGGTGCGGCTATCTGTAGAGCATCATCATGTACGTTCTTAGGCCTAGACAAACCTCTCTCAGAAACAGGGTTTCCAGCGAAAGTTTGACTTACTTGGTCGGTGGCTATAATTATGCCAGCCTGCAATAGCTCTAGTGACACCAAGTGATCCCAAGGCGTTACAAATTGGTGGGTGGTGAATACACACTGCATATTTTCCCCTTTACTGTTGATCGTCCACTCTTTACTCAATGTGATATCTCCGAACTTTAATTAACTAAGCAACGTTGCCCTGTCTTCGGCTTCCTCAGCGGCAACAACAAGTTTGCCAGCTCGTATGAAACGAAGTTCCTCAACTATTCAGTTAAGATGCCTAGCGACGTCAGCGCAAACGGCGTTAGGATTTGTCTCAAGCAAATTATTATCAGCAGCAAAGATGATCGCCCTAGGTCGCTCTTTGCTGTAACTTTTGGTGTTGCCTCCTTTGTTATCATTGTGCCACTCACGCCAACGACATTCTTGCAGCACCAGAGAAGTCCACTGAAGCTGGACCGCCTTCTCTTGCCGCTAAGCCGTCTTCGACGGGTTCTTCCAGTGCGGCGGACTGGTGGCTTGTGGCGGCGTGGTCTAGAGGGCTAATGCGCTAGTCATGGTTGTCATATGCAGGGGTGTCGCCGGTTCACTCCCTGTTAATCGACTGTTTCAAATGTTTGTTTATTGACATTTCTTGTAGTTAATTGCACACATTAATTTCAAGCTCCATTAAGTACATGGCTTTGGTTCGGAGCCCCTTTTTTGAAATAACAATGTATAATTTATATATGCCATTTTCACCCATTTACAATATATTGCAACATGGTTGTACTTTTATGTCAGTTTTAACCAGATACCAAAGTTTCAAGAAAATGCTCTTTGAGATCGTATTTGAATTTGAGCAAGGACTTTGTCTGCCTAACGGAGGCCGGTATTTTGTTCCAGTAGGAGGCCCCAATGTTTCTGATTGATAGCTATGAGTGGTTGGAGTTAGCGTGTGACAGAGTAAGCAGGCTTGATGCGTTGCCCCTTGTAGATATGGGTGTTGCTGATGTTGACGGACCATATAAGTTTGGATGCACTCCCAAAAGTATACGCTTAATTTCAACGACGAGACAGTATTCTATAAGTTTTGGGAACGGCAAAATGCTAATATTTTTGTTAAGCCATCAACTTCTACAGCGTAAGTCAGGTGACTATGGACGTAGGCAAAATACATCACCATCAGGCAGTGGTCGAAGTTTCTTTGAGCGATTTGCTGCTAAGAGTCAACGGCCATGTTGCCGTAAGAACTGTTGGGGAACTCTGACAGTCTCCGTTATCCCCTTGACCAGCTACGGCATTTTGAACGTCTCCCGGCGTTTCCTTGTCTGCGATCGGAGGTAATCATGGTTGTCTTCTGGCGACAACCATGTTGTTATCGACGCGACATCCGCACAAGCCGCCCCATGATACTTCGGGCAGAGTGTTCCACATGGAACGCATCTGCATGACGCATTTTTGCATTGATGTGGTAGCCGTTGGATGCACAGAGAAAATGGTGAAACCCGTAAACTGCGAACCGGACCACCACATTTCGAAACGCCATTCCAAGTGCAAGGCTTCGTTGCACCGGCGCTGAAAAATTTTGAATTCATACTAGCCATTTTGTCTTCCCAAGTGCGAATGACTTCGTTTTGTGCAAACGTTGGCGGTAAGCCGAATCTCCATTTCGATGAGGATTTGAAACGACCTCACCTACTTCCTCTGAAAACGACACTCGTTCTGTTTCACCTCACGAATTTCATACCGGTTCATTTCATACCGGAATGAAATGAACGTCTAAGACGAACAAGATGCCTTGATAAACATGCTGCTAATTATATATATATATATATATATACATAGCAACGATTGCTTAAAAGACACTAACCGGAATGTTCCTTCGCTGTCCAAAAAGAAGTACACAATCCTATCGGCATCTCCGTCCAACGAGGCGTAACGCTTCAATGGAGCCATAGTTAAACCTGCAACGTAGAACTACTAAGCAATGCGCACATAGAGTGGTCATAGGCATGCATCAAACGTACATTTACGGTTAAAATGTCAGTACACAGTTACGCCATGAAGTTCAGGAAGAAGAGTAAACCTCCATGATTGAACAGCCTTAGCAATTGTTGCCGCCATTTAGTTGCGGATATTCACAACTGTCCGTGCGCTTAAGGCAGTAAAGTCTTATTTCAGTTTAGTTGATAGTGTTCTACAATGATGATGACAAAATGGGTTAGTTGTCAACCGTTTCTTGTAGGAGAGTTGCATTGGTTAATGTAGTTGGCGTTTCTTTTTACATGATCTCTTGGATAGAATAACAGAGTTCCTATATCTTTTTGTGGAGGAGGGTGAATGCAGTTACGCACCGCTTGCTAGGGAGTGGGCCGCGTTCCCCCTCTAAAGCCGTTTGGGACTCGACACTAGCGGTCGGTTCGCCAAAACCGCTATCCACTAAACACACCTCCCTTCTTAAGCTTCGCTCTCTAATGATCCAGATGTCCATAACAGTACGATGGGCTATTAGGGGAAGTGGCAAGCGCCTAACGGATTCTGTGGCCGAGGTCACTCACGGGTTTCCCCACCGGCCCGACGTGCTTGTCCCAACACCTGCGAACCCGTTTGATTACAAGCCGTTCCTTAAGTGAATTCGTTCCTATTTTATGAACCCGGAAATTAATACTAATGGTGGCCTTATTGGGACAAACCCAAACTACCATCGGATCAAAGTTGAGGTGCCTGGCCGAAGTATATCTTTGCACAATTTACTTAAATATAGATAAGATGACCCAATATGCGAAGTAGCATATACGGTATTTATACCAATAACTAAAACACAACGTATGCAGAAGTGCCGGGACTAATAACTGCTTATAGGGTCGGGGGAGTATACTCACTCTAGTTTATATATATATATCACATTATTTTCACTCGTAGACCTCGTCCATTCGGGGCATATATACCCTCAGTTGCCACAGTCAATTGAATAAAAAAGGTTGAAGACTAGAATCTACAGTATGCATAATATATATGTATATATATATATATATATATATATATATATATATACGTTACACTCCAGCTGGCGTGCACGCACACGACACTTAAAATAATACGGCTCGGACATCCAGCTATAAAATACTTGCATGCATTTCTAGAACCTACCTCGAGGTGCGTTTTGCTCAATCTTCACGTAGTCGGCGCCGCATTCGTGGTTCAGAATTCCGTCGCCATCATTGACGACCTGGATCTGAAAGCCGTCACAGCGAAGTTGCCTCACTATCATGCCAATGATCAAGCAATGTCAAACACACCTAACAGCTCACCGTCATCAGTATTACTCTATCAAATTCATGAGCCATCACAACATCATGTAGTAGACGGTTTTGACGTATAGCGGTCAAAACTTTGTTAAAGGATCAAAAATCAAATAGAGTTAAATTTGTCTATATTTAGAGCTTAAAAAAATTGCTACCGTTTTTTGGGAAGTCAAATCGAGACCTAGCGTTTCTGCGTAGGCGATGAAATGAACTCCCGGGAGATAAGGACGTCTAAGTGCTCCATTGTTGGTTATATTCCTTAGAGTAGGTTCCAGTACAGGCCCTTGGGGGACCCAGACCGTGACTGCATGGTCCACGTCTTCGTGGTAATGCTAAGAGTTTTTAAGGCGTATCGCTTCTTTAAACGTGTTATGGCATCTCACAAAAACCTATTAAGCGCGTTTTTGACGTCTAAGAGGATGACTAGACAATGCGACCAGTGTGCTCTCGGTGCATTTCTATGTTTCATCTATATTTAGAATTCTGCTTATAGCTGAGCGTGTGGAGTGTCCGGCTCGAAAACCGTGTTGGTTGTTCTTGACTTCTAGTTCTGTTTCTAATCGTCCATTAATAATGTGCTTTGCTGCTTTGGGTAGACAGAAGAGCATACTTCTAGGGCGGCATGCCAAGGGGTCTTCCTGTGGTTTACCGGGCTCTCCGTTGGTGAGAATTGTATCCATCATGCGCTTGAATTCCTTAGAGTGGCTCTTTAGGGGTAGACGTACTGCTTGCAGCGAAACCGAATGAGGGCCTGGTGCTTTTCTTGTCCGTATGCGTTTGGCCACGATTTTAATCTCTTGGATTGAGATACCTTCCAGGGTAAGGTCTGAAGTTTTTGCCAAAAAGAGTACCTGTTCCGGTAGGGCTTTTTGCGAAAAAAACGCAGTTATAGCTGGTCGTGACTTATATATATATATATATATATATATATATATACTCTTCTGAAGTGGTCTCCGCCTAGCCTAGACGAAGCGGACACGTGATAGTCACAATACACACACGCTAGGCCAATTAGCATAGCTAAACATACCTATTGTATTATACAAAAAATAAATAAATATATATATATATATATATATATATATAATTCTTCGACGACATGAGCGACTCCAGTGAACAACGGGAACAGAAAGAAGGAGACGCAAACTGTCTTTTCATCGAATAGCGTACGTTGCTTAAAAAACAATATATATATATATATATATATATATATATATATATATATATATATACGTTTTTTTGCAGAATATATATAGGAGAATATATATATATATATATATAAGTTTTTTTGCAGAATGTGACTAAAAGCAATGGGCCTTACCTTAAGAGAATCTCCTACTAGAGTCGCGAACTTGTGTAGAGCACCCCCTCCAACTCCATTGGCAGCGTCGACCGTCAGCTCTGAAGAGTACAGCTTCGTAGGGCTAGCCTAAATCGAGTTAAACAAGTCAACGTCAGTCGTTTTAATTGCTTAATAAATGCTTACGATTTTTGACGCCAATGTAGCATTTTGTTGAAACAAAACAGATGTATAAACCAGGATCTCGATTAAATTTGGTACCAATAAATTTACCATTTGTAAAGTTATTTTGATTTTGCGGCTATATATATATATCTGGTTGTTTCTGAGAACTGTTTCCAAATTACACTCTCGACCTGATATTATCAAATGCAAACAAAATAGTGATCTTTAAAATACGTGGCAGCTCAAAACGGTCCAAGATTTTCAAAACCTAATAAAAGGCTCATTGCCATACTAATACTGCAACACCAAAACTCCAGCCTTATATATATATATATATAGAAAGAGAGTTTTTGTATAGCTTTGGGAAAGAGAAGCATAAAGGTAGACGATGAAGTGGAACTTACAATTGATATATGACTCTTGAAAGCTCGGCTGAGCTTTTCATAGTACCCGTCGAGGGACGGTGCTCCATAAAGGTCGTTCGTGCATCTGGCGTTCCGTAGGCCATTAAAATAGTGCATTTTGGTGGTACATACCACGCAGAACACAACGTAAACAAAGTGCAATACATGAAAAAAGGAATACACATTAATTAGCCAGCTCCTCTGCTTAATATATATATATATATATATATATATATATATATATCTAGGCATATGTGAAGGTCCGGCCTACCTTACAACGTAGTGAAGTTGCGGCGTCGTGACGGCGCCTAGCTCACGGACCTTACATCCCTGCAGGCTCTCGGCGCCCTCGACAAATGCCCGAAGCAGCGCAGGTGAACTTTCGCGTGTGTCACAGCCAACAATCTAGGTCGATGTCGAAACAGCAATCAATGCAACAGTTTCGAAACGCAACAAGTAGCGATCTATTAGACGGCGATAGATACATATGTAACATGAAACATACCAACGACATTCGACAATTAATAACGTAATAGGGACGCCAACAACACAACAATAGCAACAGCAACAACAACAACAACAACGGCGCAGCAACATTCGTATGCGTAGGGGGCTATAGCAACAAGACAATAAGAAGAATAGCAATATTGCACTTAAAATAATGCTATGCATATGCTATATATTCAATGTACGATTCAACATATGGTTTTGTACATTGATCAGTGAGAAAATATGACAGCAGTACCTCGACCACTGTCTTTGTTCGCATTGTTGTTAACTGAGTGATCGTTGGTCGATGACACTATGTTCGATTAGGCTACTGCCTCTACACGTACGATGCTAGAAGGGCCATCAAGGGTGATTGCAAGCTCACTGATCAACGACTCCAGCTTCGACACGACTTCATCGTCGCTTGCGTTCACGATCGCTGCAGGTGGAAGCATGCAAAACACAGCATAGTTTGACAAGAATTGTAAGCACTGCAGTGCCGGTGATTGCGTCTACAATCATTAGACACGTCTATTCTCACATGTGCCCGGCAGATAACAAATCTCCTAGTTTAAACTTGATACATATCCTTGGCAATTGTAACAGTAGTATATATATATATAGGGTGTCCGGAAAAAGATCTAAAAATTATATTAAAATAATACACGTTCACGCGGAGACAATTGTTCACTCCTTTGACGTCTATATATATATATATATATATATATATATATATTAACGTCTCCTCCATCAATGTGGCTCAGAAGCTGTCAAGCCTAACGTGCGTAGATGACGCCCAGGTGACCGCCTCTTGCCCGGGATTGGCTTCGTTCAAGGCCAGGATTCAAGGTGTCTGCACCTCGCTAACGGAGGAAGAGATCGTAACGGAGCTATCGAACGTTGGCGTTACAGTTGCCCGAAGACTGATTGTCTCTTCTGGCGCTCAGAAGAAGCCTCTACCCAAAGTTATCTTGACATTCGATCGTCAACCGCCGGCGTCAGTGTTCCTGGGTTATCGTTCGCATGCGGTGGTTCTAGAACCCGACCAGCCCAGAGTCTGCTTTCAACTGTTCCAGGGTTGGCCATATGGCGGCTAACTGCTCACTCCCCAAGGCTTGTCGCAACTGTGGCAGAGAAGGCCACCTTGCTGCCGATTGTTTGAACCCGCCTAAATGTGTCAACTGTGGGGGACCCCACGATGCAAAGTCACCAAGCTGCCCAAGATTATTTTACCTGAGAGAAAGGAATCGGGTTTTGATGGAAGCCAGAACTCTCCACCAGGTTCGTGCTACTCATCCGGATGCATCCATCAACGAAGCCCTGGCAGTGCCTGCACCCTCTTTACAGGGCTCAAGTACCGCTGGACCAGCTTCTGCCTCGACGGAGGGAGTGACATATGCCTCGGTGGTTCGTGGCATCGCGGTTGGTGGAGACACCACTCCGCAGCTCCTTCTTCCCCGGCCTAGAGCGGCACCGAAACAGCGTTCCCGAGCCAAGCCACGAAAGAACGCACTCGTCTCCGGGGACCTCGCAAACTAGTCGCCCAGGGGTCATCCGGGTTAGTCCGGGACTTAATGTCTATAAAGTCCGAGTTTTCAAAAATGATTAAGTTAATAACGAACGCGCTACAGCCATTACTGGCGCTTCTGACGGTTGCTAGCGACCTCAGGCAATCATAATGACGGACGATCGTAACAATGGCAGACAGGTGACAGGACCCACACTGGTCAATTTGTCGGATTCTTCAGAAGGAGCCGGCCCGAGCTTCACGCCTAGAGAGATCCTTGCAACTACACCGAACCCCCTGGGGCCCAACAAGGTAACATGTCACCAATGCGGTCAGACTTTTGCTAGGTGAGGCCTCCGTAGACATGTCACAGTCAAACATGGGGGCGAAAGCACCATACCCCATCATGACGGGGCCCCGAACGAAGTCAATTCCGACCTCACGGAGTGCACCCAGGCCTTCATAAAAATGGGAAGTTGGTTCGCATCCTGCCCAAGGTGGTCAGGAAGTCGGTGGCTGACGCACTGTCGGAGGTGTTGTTAAAGGTTGCCGTCGACAACGACGACGCGGCCTGGCTTGGGCTTTTCTCATTCGCCCCAGTCGTGCTAAGGTTACCGGTAGGCTGCAGGGATACACGCTCTCTGGCAGTGGTCATTAGGAAGAACTTGGTGGAGTTTCGACGCCGTGCTCGACTTACAGATTTGGCTCTCCTGCAAACCGCGGGCGAGTCGGGTGGTAATGTTGAGCGAAATCATTCCATCACGCGGGCCGTGTTAGCCAAACTGTCGGACGGAGACGTGTCAGGGGCAGCCCACCTTCTTCTGTCTGACGACGTTATGGTTGATAAACCAGCCGCCGCAGCGTCGCTACGGGAAAAACACCCCCCGCGAAACTGGACTTGTGTTGGCCGTCTTCCCCCCTTCACAACTTTTACCGTCTTCCACCTCGGTCAAGAATATTCGCTATACGATGGGATCATTTTCAAAGAGCTCGAGCGCCGGTCTGGATTTCATCAGACCTCGACTGCTACAGGACCTTCTCTCACCGACTCTCGGCTGCTCATCCGACGGCCATAGCAAGGCCCTAGCAAAGGTGATCGATCTACTGCGATAAGGAGCTCCGCATTCAAGGTGGTGTCCTTTTATCTTCGGAGCGAGGCTGTTTGCACTAAAGAAGAATCACGGCTCGTTTAGACCTATCGCTTGCTCATCGGTACTACGCAGGATCGCGGCGAAATTGGCAGTAAGGGACTCTAAAGATGTTATCAGCCTAGCGGTCGGGCCTCACCAATTGGGTTTCTCCACCAAGGGGGTGCTGAAACAATGATTCACGCTACCAGGGCTTTTATTGATTCTCGGCCCGATTCATCCGTGCTAGTCAAACTTGATTTTAAAAACGCGTTCAACACCGTCAGAAGGGACCATTTGCTGAAAATGGTTGGAGATGAGACCCCTGCTATTTATCATCAAGTGAAATTGGCCTACGGTGCTCCATCGCACTTGGTCTTGCCCTCGGCACTGCTTACTTCAGCTGTTGGAGTTCAACAGGGAGATCCCCTCGCTCCCCCTCTGTTTTGTCTTACCGTTAAAGACTTGGTTAACTCACTTGAAAGTCTACTCAATATTTGGTATTTGGACGACGATGTCATTGGAGGTAACATTAGTACGGTCTGTGAAGACTTAAAGAAGATACTTAATTTCACCACATGCAGCGGTTTGGACCTGAACCCCGTCAAGTGTGAGGTTCACATAACCGGCTCAAGTACAGCTGACATATCCGCTATACAGAATTTACTTACAGGTTGCCGCGTAACAGGCGACGACTTGGATCTTCTTGGCGTACCCCTGTTCGCTCGCCACCTTGGACCGACAATCAAACGCGGGAGGGAAAAACTTGAAATTTGCTTCAATCGTCTTCCCCAGCTGGGCGCTCACCGGGGGTTGTACCTTCTGCGTTCATGCTTCTCCGCGTCGAGGTTGAACTACCTGTTCAGCGGAACCAACAGTTCAGCCTTCTCGGCCCAGTTAGAGGAAATTAACTTGAAGATGGGTTTCGCGTTGGAATCTATACTCAACCTGCGGTTGCGAGACGAGTCCCTAGTTCAGGCCTTCTTACCGGTAGCCAGAGGTGGACTGGGCCTGCCTAAAGCAGTTTCTCTTTTAGTCGCAGCACACATCGCCTCCTTACATTCGGCGACTAGTGGCGTTGAGTCTATCCTAGACCCCCAAGCGATTGCAAGCTTCCACTCCACGCTTGAAAATATTCAGGATGACGCCAATGCATTCTGTGGGTCTTTACCGGAGACTCCTTCTCTTCAGCGCTTGTGGTCAGAACTGGCAAACGACGGCCGATGGAGCGGCCTGTGGGACTGAACAACTACGGCCGCTAGCAAAGCGAGGTTACAGGCAGTTTCCTCGCCCGGTGCAGGTGCATGGCTGCACGCCCTCCCGAGCCCTCAAGTTGGTACCCTTCTGGTTGACGAGTCTACACGAATACTAGTCGGGTTGAGGTTAGGGGTAGACCTAGTCTCCCCACACCAGTGCAGGTGCGGTGATGAGGTCGACTCCCTAGGTCACCATGGACTTTCCTGTCCGCAGAGTTCAGGCAGAATTGCACGCCACTCAGCCTTGAATGAAACATTTAGCAGAGGGCTACGGCCCATGCATTTTAGACCCTCCCGGCTTAGTCAGAGACGATGGAAGGAGACCTGATGGAATGACCCTGACTCCCTTTGAGCGGGGCCAAATGCTTGTGTGGGATGCGACCGTAACCGACTCTTTAGCCCCTTCAATAGTCGGTACGGGCGCATCCCGCCCTGGACACGCGGTAGCCCTAGCGGAAGCAGCCAAGTGCAGAAAGTATTCAAGTATTGCTTACCCACACTTGTTCTCACCCCTTGCGTTCGAGACTTGGGGGGGCCTGGGCTGCTCACGAAGAAACTGCTCAACGATGTCGGGAGAAGATTGGTGCTGGCTACAGGAGACAAGAGGGCGGGCGAATATTTACTGCAACGTCTGTCATTGGATGTTCAGAGAGGGAATGCCGCTTCAGTGAGAGGCACCCTGGCTAGGTGGACCAGCCCAAGCCTGGACCTAACGCCTTGAGTTAAGCCCCGAGCGGGCTGTGCACATGTTCTTACATCACAAATGTATATCTTAATACACATAAATAAATATTAATAGTATATATATATATATATATATATATATATATATATATATATATATATATATATATATATATATATATATATATATATATATATATATATAGCTAAATAATTGAATATATATAGATATATATATATATATATATATAAATTAAGCTAAAACAATGTCCAATTCATAAACGTGTATTTCCTACCGGTGACATGAGGTTCCCAAGAAGCTTCCATCATTTCACCCATAGCATCGACCAATTTCGCTCCGTTGTCACAGGCGGGATTATGCGACGCCGTCACCTGCAGCCAACCGGATTAATATAGCCGCCCATGAAGGAAATAGATAGCAAACGTACAAATAACACCAGTAACCTAAAAGCAACCAGTAACCTAAATCATTGCAATATCGTCAGGGAAAATTCATCTTAGCGTAAAGCAAAATCAGCATCCAATCATTGTTAATATCGCTTATTGCTCGTAAATGATAGAGATTAGTGGAAACACTGTATCAGGGTTGTAAAGATCGCACTTGGTAGAAAACTTATTACCACTGTGCGGTCTGTCGGAATGTTTCTGCTGTTTTATAATAACATTAATAGCTAACCAAGCACCATTTCTATAAACAACCTTAGTCGACGTATTAAGCAAATCAGAAATTTACTTCCTTCATGCTTATCCGTCAGAAAATTTACAGAAGTGACTCTAGATGGCACTCGCAGGAGTATTTTTTTTAACATAATGTTGAAGCCAGTAAATAATTCCATCACCAAATCATGCTATCCGATTTGATGATGGCAAAGATCAAGCTGCAACACCCATCCCAGGAACACAATGTACAAATGTGATGAACTTTCGGGGTAGAAAAACTGGCTAGAAGCAAAGAATTACATGTAAATTACGGAACAATTAAATTTGCTCGAGACCCCTTTAACCGGAGAGCCGTGTTCCCGCCTCGAGTAAAAATCTATATTTGTATAAGTGTTATTATTATTAAATAATACACTTGGAAATAACTACAATAATTTGACCGTAGTATTGACCCTCCAAACTATAAATAAAGGTTGCTATGAGCTTTTTTAGCCTGAATATCATTCCCGCCACCGTTTTGTGATAGTGACTCAGCTCTCAAAGTTAGCTATAGGGATGGTGAGATATGCGTTATTTGTTGAGGACTTGCATATTATGGACGCCACTAAGAACGGTAGCAATAAACGAAACCGACTGAATAGAAATTTCAGGCGGGTGTGACGAATATATATATATATAAATATACTACCACTTACCATGCATCCGACAGCGACGCCATTCAAGGAACGTGATCGCAGAACTGCCACGACGCCAAGGCGAAACATGGCAGCCGGAAGAATATCTGCCCTGAAAACGAAATACCGTAAATAAAAGAACGTTACTGACATTAAACGAATCTTAATGGGACTCCATCCCAACCTGCTCAATCCTTCCAGTGAGTCATGAACACATGGGGATCGCACACACAACTTCTCGTATAGTCTACAGCTTCATATAGCCAATCTCGTTTTTTTTAAATATTAAATCTCGGTGCCACATATTGGAACAAGCT